>CAEMYA010000062.1:1248451-1258829 GCA_903131615.1 Diplodus sargus | reverse complement strand
TGTGTGTGTGTGTGTGTGTGTGTGTGTGTGAGAGAGAGAGAGAAAGAGTGAGAGAGAGAACGGAAGGAAAGTCTAGAATTTTACTTGGTTCATGATATTGAAATTCATGCTTTCCCTCTACACACACACACACACATACACCAGTTTGGAATTCCCAATCTGACAAACACATTAACCTACATAAGAGGTCAGCAGGCTGACCATTTATTTCTGCAGTGGTGACAGTTCAGATGAATTGTAAGATTATCCTCAGATTGTAACAAATGACATCTGCGGTGAAGCAGAACAAATGTAATTGAATGTCTCAATGCCAAGAAAATCATGTTCCTTAAGTACCAGGGTTTACCAGGTGGAAGGACATGTTGGCTTTACAATGACTTTTTCACACTATGATAAATATCAGAGCTAATCCTACTTATCCATATGTATATTACATTGTCTGGGTTGACACTGAAACAAGATTAATAGTCTAGTGAGACAAGCTAGTAGCTTAATAAGGCATTAGCTTATGCTAATGTTGGCTTGATAACATGCTATTGTTTAGAGAGGACAGTCGTGCAATCCTACTTAAGCGCAGTATGCTTACATTTACTGAAGACACTGAGGAGCTGAAACTGATGATAAAGTTATTAGTTATACAGATATTTGGTCTTTGAGACTTTGACCTGACGATGGCACTCTAAAGTAATTACAATTCATCATGAGGTAGATGGGGTTTTGCTGAAAATAGCTGTCTCTTCTGCTGGATCTGGAAGACTATGAAAAGCTTGTTAGGGAACTGCAGAGCCAGGTAATGGGTTGTCAACATGAGCAGCACCTTTCACAGATATGTACTTGTTTGAACTATTGCTTTAAAATACAGATAAAAGCTTTAAAGCAGATAAAAGCTTTAAAGGTCCAATTTGTTAGAAAGTTGATTGTTGAGTCTAATTTCCAACTCAACTCCTGACGTTTTGGGTTAGTAGATTGGGCCGAGCACCAACCGAAAGCATCAGTATTTTATAAGTTGGAAATGAGACTCAAAAATCATCTCACAAATAAGACCTTTAAATCATTCTGCCACTTGTGACCTCCACAGGGAGGCCAGCGTTTGAGGTCAATTAGAGAACAGAAGCTCTGCTGTTCAAGATCAATTGTTGTGGTCAAGGATATTGCAGCAGGAGGTAAGAGCTTGGACCTGTGCCCTGAGGTCTCTAATGACTATCCCACCTTGTGGCTAAGATCATAAAAGTTCATGTTAAACACTAAAAAAGGCCAGTATCTGACAGTGGTCACAGGAACCACCACTGTACTTCAGGCTCAATAAATGTTCTGTATTATCTGTGTCGATTTGGTCATCAGTTCTATAATGTAGATGACATGTTGAAAGGGTATTGGATGCATTTTATTAAGTGTTCATACAGCTGTTCAGTGACCCTCACTTTTGATATGACTCAGGTAAGACTAACACCTGGTGCTGTCGCGGCTTCCACCTTTACTTTACAGAGCAATAAAGGTGTCAATTCCGTCAGTCTCTGGTATCAGGGGGTTAAGATGGTCACAGGTAAATGCTGTCAGCCATCTCACTCTGTGCTCCTGGCCTCCTCTAATGGCTTTACCAGATCTCTTGTGTCAGTACTTAGAAGACGGCGAGAGGATGGGCTAGGAAATCAAAGGAGAATGTTAAAACAGAGAAGAGAGGAGACAAGGTGAGGCAAGGAGAGACAGTAGAGGAAAGGACAGGACAGGTGGTATGATCGAGGAGAACAGGGCGGCATAATAGAAATTACAGACAGAAAAAACAGGCTAGAAATGAGAAAACACTTTCCCTGCACATTTGAATCAGTTAGTACCCCTCCCAGACCCTCAGCTGACAAAGATAAAGTGCTGTACTCCACTAAAAGAACCAGACCCCTACAATGTCCGACTGCCTGCTTATTCAAATCACATGTCCACGGGCACATAGTGGTTTTGTCAGAGTCCTGCCAAAATTTATCCTTTACTCCTTTGTTTCTTTCTACATGGGCTTCTTCCTGATCAGTGAATGAACAATGGAAGGAGACAAAGTCGTGCTGTCATAAAGAGAAAGGAATGGAAGCAAAAAAAAAAAAGAATAAATGAATAAAGGATGGGCAGAAACAGGAAACGCTGTGGGACTGTACCTTCAAGGAATATATCACACATGGAGAACATTACACCAACAGTTCCCTGGATCTGTGTGTGAAACTTTAGCATGCAATATGATGAACGATATCAGGATTATGATTCGACCATGTCTACAATGACAGTGGTAAGTAGTATATTATGCCAACTAGATGCCAAACAACATCAATTAGAAAAAGGTTGAAAAAATGTCAGTTTCCTTTCATATCCAATTAAATGTCTATTCTTATAAGCACATCAGCATGTGACATCATCTGGTAATTTCGTCTGGGTTTGTACCTGGAGATATAAACTAGCTACGCATACCTACACCTGTCATTTTTTTGTGGCTTGCCTTGGAGCACGCAGTGTTAGCATGTAAGCTTCTACTTCTGAGCATGTCTGTTTAAGTGTATCCAAGAACAATGAACATTAATGGCTGGGCTGTCTATGTACGCTAGCACAGGACTGTCCAAGGACTGTACTTGCTTGGTCTTATGTACACTTGTTTTTGTGAAGCAGTTCAGGGTGGTGCTTATGTCTGCTATGTCAATATTACCTGATGGTGAGTACATCGTTATGCTAACATAATTTAGCAAAACCCTATGACATTAAGACCCATGATAAGAAAATGCTTTCCTGTTTCTTGCTAGCTAAGGAGAGCTACGTACGCACCTTTCAGGATTGACTTTTATGCGATTGGTGTGTTTGGCATGCTGCTGCACTTTGGGCACAGTGTATCATCTAAAGATTTTAAGTTTTGAGTAAATACTCTCATCTTCGGTAGTCTTACTGCTTCCTAGTATTAAAGTCAAGGTTTTTTTTCTGAAGTAGTCTTCAGCTGGATGCTGAAATGTGGTCAACACGAGCTGAGGAGAATTTCAAGTTTTGTTCTACAACATAAAACATGTCAGTAAATGCCCTAAAACCATCCTATAGGCTTTGCTCGGTTATCCTAAAAATGTATTGTCATCTCCACAGAACACAGGCCTTTTTTGGCAAGCAATAACACGCATGAAAAAAGTGGCATTGGCATCGTTACCATTGATAGCTTGCGTTAGCAACATTGATGTTTGCTTGTTGACATGAATACAATGGGATGGGGGAGGTGGAGCGCAACATCTAGCGTTTGAACATTATCGATAACACCTTTGAAGAACGTCTGAGTGAGATCAATACATCTTTATGTCTAAGGCATTACGCTGACTGCCGGCCAAGTCACAGCTGCTTTATTCATGATAACACATGTCAAGAGAGCAATATAATATGATTCCCACATGTTTTCCATGCAAGTCTGTAATATCATGTGTTGCCCATATATTCTCATTCAAGAAATCTCTTTTTCACATATTGTGTAGAGTGTTGTTGTTGTTGGATACCAGCCTTTTTCTCCAAAAGCTTATTTAGCAAGTTGAACCAATCTAACATTTGTTATTCTATATACTCATTATCCCCACTCACTTCACCAACATCTGGCTTGTGGTAATTTATTCTAATTAATTACATTGCAATGTAACTTTAGGGGCACATGGGGACCAATTTGGTTTTAGAAGTCTGTTTTATTTATAGATGTAGTAAAAAGTGTCATGGTCAAAATGAAATGTCCCTTTTTCTTTTGCTTTTTCTGTCACAAAGCAAACTTTTTCACTTACACTGAGTATATGGGATGAGAAACAAAATCCCCTGCCTGCATGTTAATTGATAGCTGCAGATTCCTTTCAGAGTTCGTGTCCAAGCATTGGCTGTAAATCCTTCAGCCCTTTAGCATGGCTTCCTGCAGTGGCATGGAGATAAGCTGAGGTTGCTTTTACGTAAATGTACATACTTGATACAGTCAGGCGAAGTCTAGCATGCTTCCCCTTGCCTCTGGCTTATTATTACTGAAAGCTGGCCGCCTTAAGTCATTAAAACAAAGCTGCATGTGGCTAATAAATACTTAGGGAATGAATTTATAAAGAACGTCTGTTTGCCTGAAGTGCTCATTGGTACCACATATGATTTAAACGCACTTCGCCAAAGGACCCGGCTGCGGTAAACATAGTCTCACGGCAACAGGCTGTGTTTGACAGAAGTTTCAGTCTCCCACACAGTATATCAAGTGTAAATATTTGCAATTTTCGTAAAGCTTTTTGAACAAAATCATATGGGAGTCTTGTGCTCATTTGGTGGGTTGCATGTAGGTCAGGATGGTACAAAAACCTTTGAAGCTGCTTTGATAGCAAGCAGACCAGAAATATTAATTTCCTAACATCAGTCAACCAACACTTGACTGACTGTGACACCAGCCACATCTGTCACCACACGACAGCGAGTATGAAATCAGATTTCAGAGCGACAACACGTTCCTTGATGTTGCAAAGACAGATACGGCTCTAAAGCTGTCACGTCTGAAGCCTCCTGACACTAATTAGACAACCTCGACTTACTTAACAGGCAGTTTTCGAATGAGGACGATTAGTCATCAGCCTTACATCAACATCTGTCTGTTGACTGTTTGGCTCACGATCCTGGAGGAAAACGACACTTGGTTCATGCAAACGTATGGGCGACTGCAGCAGCATGTGAGGAGAAGTTTTCAATGAGAACCTCCTTTAATAAAACCAGAGACCCGCACGGAAGACATTGTCCTGAAAACTTACAAACAAGAGCATCTGTGAAAGTACTTAACATTTACTTTAACATCTGGGAGGCATTTAACAAGTTCTCATTATTAAAAAAAACCAACCACATGAGACTCACCTGGATAGTCCTTCAGAAGGGGGGAAAGATAAACAGCTTAAGTCCTTTAGTTTGTGACTGCAGGCTGGAAAGTCAGAGTTTTACAAGAAAACAGGCGTAAAAAAAAAGTATCCAGTTTGTGTTTTACTCCTGTGGATGTTTGCTGACTGGTAGAGCCACCGAGGTCCTGACGCCTGAAAGGGAGAGCGCAGGAGGAGGGGATGGAGCACCTTCTGTGTGTGTGTGTGTGTGTGTGTGTGTGTGTGTGTGTGTGTGTGTGTGTGTGTGTGTGTGTGTGCATTAGCTGACCCTCTGTTGGTCCTTGAAGCATCTGGATTTCAGATTAACGTCTTCCTCTTCTCTTTTCTGTAACTGTGTGGTCAGGAATGCTTGCTTGCTTCTCCATCCCCTCCTACACCTACGCTCTTTTGCTTCGCCTCCTCCATTCATCTCCTCTCTCTCTCTCCCCACTTCAACTGCCCCCGCTCTCCCTTCCTGAGACTCTTGCCTTCCATTTCACGAAGGCGATCCTGGTGGAGACATTACTTCTTTCCTTTCCTCTTCACTCTTTTCTTTTTTTCCCTCTCTGTTTACCTCCTCTCTCGCTCCCTGCTTCCTTTCTCTTTTTTTACCCTCTCTATCTGTTTTTCTCTTTTCATGCTCTCACCTTTCCAACTCCTCCACCTTCCCTCTTTCTTCTCCTTTCTCCCTCTCTGGGTACTTTACAGCTTCTAAATACAGATTAGCCAATTATAGTAATCCATATAGATATCAAGCCTGTGCCTGTGGCTACACACACTGACACGTACTTTGCAAAAAAAGTTGGCAGGCGGTGTGTATTATTCATGCGATCTGCCTAGATATAGTGTACAGTGAATTAAACAGGATGGGAAGGATTTAACAGTTCAAATGCCCCTTAAGCCCTGAAACTATACGTCATACCTGCAGTGTTGAAACATTGTGCCACCTTACCCCTGCTGTGTTGACAGAGGACTGAAGACATTGTTTTCATGCAGAAATGTAAAGTCTGGCCTTTTCATGACTTGACTGATGTCGTGGCCAAATTGGAGTCCGAGACATATTGTGCACGTCAGCTGCGTAATAGGTCTGGTCTTGCCGGTAGCATTTGGAAACACTTAGCTCACTGACCTGCTCAGACTGTAAACAATTCTATATGAATAGGTCTTTTGTATCGAAGCCCGTTTGTTATCGCGCCAACCCTCTCGCCACTTTTATTTGCTTTACCTATGGGAGAAAGAGACGTAAAAGCATTAACACAAGCCTGTACACACTGCCGGAGAAGTTTTGGAGTTAAAATCAGAATAAATAAATATTTCAGACCATCAGATTAAAAGTATATGCAAAGTTTACACTAAAAATCTTAAACACAACAGTGCCACTCCAGTCAGCTTCCAGTGGGAGAAACTCTAAATTGAAACGTTGAAACAACCCCGTTGTCATGGAAATGGTTTATGGTTTCTAGTTTAGTTTCTAGTTCTGGCTGACATGCGTTGTCAAGCTAAATAAAAGGAATAACATAATGTCAGTTTAGTCTGAATGTCAGGCTACCATCACGATTCAGCCAGACAAAATAAGACATCAGGAGAAAGAGAAAAGCTGAAGAGTTGAGGTGTGTCACAGTTACAGGCAGGTATAGTAAAACAAAAAAGCAGGCTTTAGTAAACTGGTGTCCAAAATCTAAAGCACAAAGAGGCCAAAACACAATTGCAAAGGGAACAACAACAGAGGGAGCAGGCAGGGGCACAATAAAAATACAAAAACTAAATAAAGTGCCGACCAATGAACACAGAGACACAGGAGTGACAAGAACAGATGAGCCGACAAAAATTGAGGAAACGACACAGGCTTAAATACAAACCAACTAACTAATGGATGAGGTGCAACAGGGCAGAGGTAACGAGGATGGTGTTAGACAGGTAAATCATACTGGGGAGGAGCACATGAACACATGAGTGAAACAGAACACTAGGAACACAGATGAGCAGGAAGTAGAAAGTGACGGCAAAACCTGAAATAAATCTGGAAACAACAAACCAAAAACCAAAACCATGACAAGAGGGAGCGCATTGAAAGAAGAAAAAGCCCATGAGGGAGATGCTGCTTAATGCTGTAAAATTACAGATATCTTCACAACCAGTGTCATGATAAACAAAATTCCGGTCAGAGCGAGTAAAGTGTTTATTCTGTTCTTTTATGTACAGAAAATAATTGACTAACTCTCAAACCTGAAGACACCTGGCTGTTTATAATCAATTTGACGTCAAAGACATCTAACTGGCAGATATTCCTGGACTGTTTATTATTATCACCCAGTCCGCCCCGATCATTATCATAAGTCATTCTTGTTTATAAAACTAACATAATGGTGTTTTTAACTCACATCTTGAGACACAAAGTCACAAGATGTGAGTTTAACAAATTCGACTTGACAGAGGGGTCATTCAGTCCAACAGAGGGCTCTCTATATTTAGATGAAGATGTGATGTAACTGACGTGTATCACAGACATGTGCCAGATTCACTACATGAGGTTCATTCTTGTCTAATCCCCAGTCACCTCAGACAGGAGACAACTGTACTTTGACATCACTCAGCAACTTCTCTCTGCACTTTTCTGGTATCCAACTCCAATTTACACACACACACACACACACACACACACACACACACACACACACACACACACACACACACACACACACACAAATACACTGTTCAATCATCGGTTCATCATAGTGATGATGAGGCCTGGTGCCAGTTCAGTTCTGGTGTCAATATCTCACCGGCATTCTTGTCCCTCATACTTTTTCTCACAAATGTCCATCCACAGATACAGATAGCTTACTGTCAGTAATAACACTGGCATCCTGTTTTTTTATACAAGCGTTTTTTGACTCCTCAGTCTCACAGAATACATCTCCTTGTCTTGTTCCGTGGTCGGCCGTGGTGCTGATGAACGGACCCTGAGCAACATGGATAAACATGAACCAATGTAAACACAAATGAATTTTGTGAATTGTCGTGCATCACTCTTACTTTTCGGACCCCAGGGTGAGGTGGGTGGTGAGGTTGCTGATCATCCTCAGCTGGTTGGGAAGTGAATGAGCCTTTTACTGCATATGTACAGAGTAAGAGGGTCCTCTTCCACACAGTCCACCATGTGTGACGGTCCTAGGCCTTAGGCCAGTATCTGTGTTTCCTATCTGTGCTCTTCTTTTCAGGTTCTTCCTGATGGTCTGGCCCCATCCACCTCATTGAGGGTTTGGTGTCACCTGTTAAGAGCCTTTATAAACCAGGTGATTCCAAGATGGCCTCCTCTCTCCCTCCTGCAAGGCTGGTGCCTTTTTGGGCACTCCATGTTGGTCTTGCTTGGGTTGTGATTATGTTTAGATAGTTAAATACTGTTGTGTTTCCTGAAATGTGGTTGTGTTTTGACCTTCAGGGCCACTGTACAGCACTGAATAGACAATTTCTAATATATTAGCAAAACAAAATGTGTGCAAAAAGTTCACTAAAGTTGAGATGAGGATGCAAATTTACAGTTCAACTATCAAGGCAAGAAACTAAAGTTACCAACAAACTGTCTTATGTCCACCAGCTCAGTGTCACATAGAAGTGTCCCAATATAAGAAAGAACTTTAACATACAGTATAGTCGTGCCCCAATCAGGCTCTGTCTCACAGTAGGTTTTCATTTGTTGTGACCCCTCAGCTCAAAGTTCAAGGTACAGTCATATTATTGTGTCTAACCTGAGAATCATGTTGGGGTGGTGGTTTGGTTCATTCATTTTAAATCTCTCACCGCTGTCTCTCATTCTCTTAATCTCACAAGCTCCGAAGTTCTTTATCGTACTCCCCCTGTCTCTCGCTAAATCTCCCCTGGTGCATATTTCTATAACCTGCCTCTGTTTGCTCTCTGTTTCTTTACCCTATATTATCGTCCTGTATGGGCTGGAAAAGCAGTTTTCAAAGCATATCCCCTTTCAGAGGCTCTCCATGGTTTATTTGGAGTGTTTAGTTCAGGAGAGGCTCCATTCCAAATATTAGCTGGTGGATTAGACTCTTGTTGACTGTAGCTCAACTGAAGTCTAATCCAGCTCTCTCTCGCCTCTCTCACTGAAAGCTGAAACAAATATACAGATGAGAATTGACATTGCTTGCGGCAAGTTTCATGTTTGTTCTGGTTGTATAATGGCATATCTTTTGGGATGGTGATAAGTAAGTGTTGATATGAATATTCCACTCAATGATGAACCATGGGGGCAACAGTCTTTAGAACCATACCAAACAAGCTATTTTATTGGTTTATTTATTTGAAAATGTTCATTGATCAACAAAAACACTGGTCTGCAGACATGCTAGTTGCCATCTGAAGCTGTACTCAGGCACAGCAGTTCTTTGAGCTAAATGCAAATGCTAACATTGTTGCTATGATAATGCTAATAAGATGTTCAGCAGGCATGATGCTTACCACATTCACATCTTAGTTTAGCATGTTAGCATGCTAATACTTGCTATTTAGCACTAAATACAAAATATACAGCTGAGGCTGATCGAATGTCATTAGATCTGCCAGATAAAGCAAAGTATTCAACGCTTTAAAAGTTCCTCATCATCGTTGGATTTCATCTTCAGGGGGACATGAAAGTCAGCTCCAAAATTGCTGGTGATTCATCGAGAAGTTGTTGATTTTACTAAAGAACAGAAATATAAAAGTTACGGTGATGCCAGAAGAAACGTCACAGGACCACCGAAGTCAGTAGAATAAATGTTTTCAGACAATTTCATGGAGACCCTTTCATATATTCATTCATATTTTTATGTCATTGAACAAAATCTTCAAATTTCTGAAGCTTGTGTTAACCACAGACCTCATTTAAACCCATTGACTTTGAGGCAAGGGAACAGAAGGTGCAACAATGCTAACTTGTTATTTAGGATTCCTGCGGCACTCTATATGACTTTTTCCAACCCCAGCGGTGGCACTGAAGATGAACTGAAGAAATGTAGAGACCTTTACAAAATGCTCCTCATACAATCAACTTCAACATTTTAAATAGTTTTCTGTCAGCAAGTAGATCTTTCCCGCCTGCAACACACATCTTTCACTGCATGACACTGGTGTACATTTATGGATGACACTGGGGTCTGAATGGCAAGTGTTCAGGTCTATCACACCAAAATCCAGGGTTGGCATCCAGTCTGTGGTTAGGCTTCACCAACTAAAGACTTTGGTTAAGATGAGGGAACGATTGGCATTTTGTCATTTTCATTACATCAAGTAATGAGGAAATGTAATCTTTAGGATTTGTGCACATGGACTGTCATTTTCAATTCCGACCTCTACAAGTGCCATGAAGAAAGATGGACAATTTATTCAAGCCCATGTACACTAAAAGAGTACTCTAAATCTCCAATTATTACAAAATTCAGCCGCATGCGTGCTGACGAGGACCAGAGGGCGGGAGCACATTACACCAGTTTTAAAGTCACTGCATTGGCTCCCCGTCCGTTTCAGGA
>CAEMYA010000062.1:1217910-1247872 GCA_903131615.1 Diplodus sargus | reverse complement strand
TGTGTGTGTGTGTGTGTGTGTGTGTGTGTGTGTGTGTGTGTGTGTATATGCTTGTGTGGGTGTATATAGTATGGAAGGTGGGAGGGAGGGGCTTTCTTTTGTATTGTTTTATTTTTCTTATGTAAAGCACTTTGTGCTACATACAATGTATGAAAAGTGCTCTATAAATAAAGATTGATTGATTGATTGATACACAAATCCAACTGATTACATTTCGTCACAGTTTCATGAACTGCCATGATGCTGGAGTTCATCCTTTATCTAACCTGGAAAAAGCCTGATTGAGATCAGATTCCCTTTTTTCAAGAGTGACATGGCAAAGAGAGCCACAAAACCACTGTTACAGTGAACACAAACAATACAAACAGACAAATTCGACTGTCGGATGCTAAAATGATGATGATGAATGATGAAAATGACGCACACAACATCACGTTATGTCGACAGACAGGTCACATTTTCTAAAATGATTTATCTTTCCAAAATAATCAATTTCATTCACACCTTGAAGAATTATTTAAGGAAAGTGCCAGCGAATATAAAACCCTGCATTACCTCATCTTTACTTTACGGCTACCACTGAGAAAGTGTCAGTGTCGAGATTACAGAGTGATACATGGCTTTGTGTTCGTGTTCTCAGGGTGTTTCTCCTCCTCTTTTTCTCTGTAATCATATTCATGGTACCTCTCACATTCTCCTTCTTCCCACCGCTTTCTCTGCATATTTTTTTCAGCCCAGCTGTGTTGATTGTCAGCGGCGTTGGAAATAGAGAGAGGATGAACTGAAGCACCTGTAAGTCTCTCGTCTATTTCTCTGCTCTCTTGTCACGCACGTTCTGTCTTCTCTTCTTCACTCACTCCTTCGCTGTGCCAAGAATCCATCAGCTGATGGACCATAAAACATTAATGCTCTCCATTTGTAGCGTGTTGCACTAAATGTATGTTTCCACACGCTCAAGTTTGTACTGTCTAAGAAAAAGATAAGTAAATATTTAGAAGAGGAATTTTATAAGGTAACGTCTTCTACGAGGTGAGTGAAACTCTCGCCAAAATGCAACCTAGGCTTTTTTTGTGATGAGTCAAACCTTGTGTAAAAGCATAATTACGACGAAAGAGGCACTTTTAAGATTTCGGGTCAAGCTAATTTTCTCAGTGCTAGGGGCACTTTTATGCTAGCATCAAAATCGCTATTTTTAAAACACTGAGAAGGCACACCACAACATGGGACACATTGTTTGTGTACACAGAGTTTATTAAAAAGAAAGTTTTTCTAACAACTCACCTTAGCAATAGCTTGTTCCGCTCCCAGTCGTCATGGCAGCTGAGAAGTATCGATCCCAGAATGCAACGTAACCTGGAGGAGAGTTAAGGTGGACCGCTTCCGTCTTCCGGCAACAACTATCCACGCGATATCTCACGTGACTTTTCTGGCTTTTTATTTTAGTATTGTTTCTTATATGAAGCTCCTTTTTCAACTTCAAGGTCAATATGGTTTTTCGCTAATGATAAAACAAGTAATTATCTGTGCATTTATATGGAACTTAGCTTTAGGAGCGATCCACCTTAACTGTCCTCCATGTTACGTCGCATTCTGAGATCGATACTTCTCACTGCCATGACGGCGGTGAGTGGAGGAAACATCTGTTGGGTGTATCATGCCTGCAGGTGAAACCCTTTAACCCCACAGAGAACAGCAGCCCAAGGTTCAATTCTGACCTGTGGCCACTTGTTGCTATTTGTTGATGCCAAACACTAATGCCACCACCCATCACACTGGATGAAAAGCCCACTAACACCTGTTCAGGATGTTGGCTTGGTATCAGTCTTAAATCCTTCTCTGTCATCGTTCAGTCAACGCTAAGTTTGAAAAAGAGACTAAAAAGGCATTTTTTAAAAATGCTGTTGTCAGTGGCTTCCATGCAGTCGGTTGCCTGATCGGTACTGTGTTTGTACAGAGATCAGAAAAGAAGCGAGTTGTCTCACTCCTTAGCAACTTCTGTTATCACTTCTGGAAAAAAACCTGACATGTTTGATACTGAATTTTATTGAGTAAGACTTTTTAAAACAAGTTTTTTGAATGTAGTCTGATGACATTTATGATCTGCTGCATTCTACTGTTCCCTTTTTTTGTGGCACTTTCTATTTGACAAACACAAAGAACAAAAAACTGAATCGCACATTTGTCTCCAAGCAATGTGAAATAGTCAAACAGCTCGTTTAGCGGGGTTTACAGGCTTTGGTATAAAAGTGGTACAAGCCAAAGTGAAACTGGAACACACATCTGGTCCTCGCTGCGTTTGCTGGGAGCACAAATATTTCTGAAATTCAAGTCATGGCCAAACAAGCAAGAAAATTATCACCGACACTGGCAAGATGGCAAATTAAATGAGTCAACTGTAAAATGAATCCACCTTTGTGCCTAAAGCCAACTTCATAACTGGACCACTCTCTGATCGTCCATGCATTAAAAACCTGACTGATATTTGCCTACAAAATTCCGTTGCTGTTTCGGGGGAACCAATCAAATTAAACCTGAACTGTCTGTTTGTGGAACATCTGAATGACAATCAAAGTCTCAATGTCACGTTTAGATAGTGACGACACAAAGCATTTAGTCACCGTGTGGGATTTTACCACACTGAGTTTGCTGTACATACATAAATAAAAGATCTGTTGAAAAAATATCAGCATAAGAAGAGCTCACAGGAAACGACAGCTTGTTTGAAAACTCATCCAGTATCATGAAATGTTTGCATAATTACAGTGCATCAGTTCACAAGCAATTACATGAAGTCTTGTGATATGTTTTTTTCATAAAAACCTCCCGATGCCAAGTTTTTCTGTAGTTTTGCGAACACTTGCAAACAACTTTGAGGCTGCCTGCTACAACAGGTTCCTCCTTGTTTCATGTAGCTTGGCGTTACTCATGCTCCTGGTATTCCTCAAGTGTGTGCAGTTCGCATTGAGTAGGTTCTCTTGTGTGTCTCCCTCCAATTTATTTTCTTCCTAGATCACATAAAAGTCTATTTAAGTGTTCACAGTCCTCAGTATAAGGCACACACTGTTTTTCTCAAACTGAACCCCACAAGGTAAAGGAGAAAAATATTTAAAACTTAGCTTTAAGAAAAAAGTATATTCCCATGGTATGGCAGAAAAAGTCATACTTACAGGGGGGAAAAGTCATAAATATGAGGTAATAAGTCATTACTATAAATTAAGAAATTTAAATGATCAGATATGCCATTATTATGGGAAGAAAAGACAATTATAAGATTAAAAAAAATAATAATAATTTGGTAAACGTTGACGTTTATTCCAGCCAGAACTGGCTGTCATCATTTTGACAGGTGTAGGTCTTGCATGATAAAGCTTTGATTGAAGGGCATTTGATACTGCAAACAGTGCAGAAGACCAACTATGTGGTTGTATGGTTTAAATAAACAAATAATGAGTCTGCATGAAGAGAATCAGAATATCTCAAAAGACAGAAACAGACAGGCAGACAGACTATCACACATACGTTAAGAAAAAAAAGGAAGATATAGAAAGTGGTGAGAAGAACAGAGTGAATACTGAAACACAAGAGATAACAACCTTTTCTGAAGAGTCTTAAATCGGTCTCAGCTCTCACACTGAACCCCCAAACCTCTTTGTCTCTCAGCAGGCCCGTGAACACCTCCTCTCACATATTTCGAACACTTTTGTTAAAGTTCTCGTTCATCAGAAAATATTGTGTCAGAGCTTCCAGTCAATTAACCTTGCATCCGTCCACATCATTAAACAGCCCTAAATCATTTTATGTCTTGCTGTATGTCTCAAACTCAAGCCAGATTGTTTTATATACAGCCAAACTGCTGTAAAACACCACTGTACGACATCTGTAATGTGAAGTGTCTTTGGCGTTCATTTGCATGGCAACTGTTGTCAGGATTTATTGACAAATTTACCAGACAGTAAATACATGAATGTGTGTTGTACTGTTGAACTGTTACAATGTGATGTGAAGGGTTTTATTGCCTGTATCCATTCAGTGATTTATACGTGGGATGGGGACTAAGCATGACATAAGAAATGCAAGAATATAAACTGAACAAATCTGTGAAGAAGACTGAAAGTCAATACAAGACAACTCTGCAAAAGGACTGTCAATGGTTAATGGAAGAGAATATATAACTAACTCAACAATAATATGACCGCAGCTAACATGTGTTAACTTGTGCAGTTAACATGCTGGCTGGAGTAATGTCCACTAGAGCTGTTGCCCCTTAAATTGAAAACTAATTTCCCGACCACAAACAGTCTCCAAAGTCGTTTCCGACAATTTGGCAGTGCATCCAACCAGCCTCACGATCGCAGACAACATGTGACCACGTCAGCCCATGGCCTCCTCTCCTTCTTCTTCCACTGGAAGATTGTCTGAGTCGAACCACCTGGACAGCTGATTAAATGGAATTTCTACACCTGGTATTTTTTTTTCCAGAAAAGGTCTTATGTGATCTACATTCTCTGGAATATGATTCTTCTGACTGGCTCTGCAGCCATCAGTGCTCAGGAAAGTGTGAGTGGAATGTGGTCAACATTTAGAGAGAGGCTATTGACATGGCAGCAGTCTACTAGCTGTTTGACCTCAGGCTCAGCTCCATATGCAGACTCATTGTTGCTGATGTCTCTCACCACAAACTTGACAATTGAATTTGAGTCAGGGTTCAGCAGAGTGAACAGCAGTGGACCGAGTATGCAGTTTTGGGGGACGCCATTGATGAGTTTGGCGATCTGGTAATGTGCTGCCTCCTGTGTCCAGTATGCAGTTGCAGAATGAGGTGTTTGAGGGTTCTGCTTCCCAACCAGTCTCTGCGGGATGATTGTGTTGAGTGCTGAGCTAAAGTCTACGAACAATATTGTGACATAGTTGTCATTTCTGTCCTGGGGGAGAGAGTAATGTGGATTGTTGTGGAGATTGCACCAATGGTTGTCTGGGTGGGGCGAGTGGCATATCGCTGTGGGTCAAGTTTTTCCGGGGGCACATAAGTACATCAAGTACAAAAGTTACTTGCTAATCGTATAAATATGCATTTCATGGATATAGATATAGTACATGGTACACATGAGTTTTAAAATGATCATATCTGGCCCCATGAAATCATTTTTTGATACCGTACATGTGTTCCCATGGTGTGGTGGCACTGCAATGTAAAGAGCATAGTGAGTATAGAGTGGACAGTATGGGAAGAGCAATAAAAATGTTCCAAGAAGAGCTTGGCGTTTTGACAGGACGGCCTTGTGGAATTGGTTAGCAAATCGGAGTAGACTCGTTGTGAACTTTGTGATCGACAGCTCATATGAATCACATTCCTTATTGTATCTTAAAAGCCCTAAAGGAACAGTATGATCCTGTTTTCACTGTGTTTTGCTGTGGTTTGTGCAAGATGCTTTCACTGCGGTGAAAAACACTGCAAAACATAGCTACAAGATCTCTATTTCAAAACTATATTTCATTGGTTTTACTGTAACAAACTGCATCTGCAGACATCACTATAACCCTGAGCTATAACCTTACTTTGAATATAGATACACACGATAGTCCTTCTTTCATGGTCCAGTAGGTCACATTGCTGCTAATGTCCATTTCAAAAGTGGTTACTGACCACTTACCATAGACAAGCCTTTGCTGTAAACACTTCTGTGTTCTGATAAATATATATCCAGATGTACACCAGTAGATATGCTGATGAAGTGCAGTTTTTCCTGTTAAGATCAGGGCCACTATAAAGTGATACCCTGCGCTTCAGCCCAGTGACTCAGCGTCCAGGACTAAATCATTCATCATCCACTGACAGCAGCAGCTCTCAAAAGCAGCAGGCAAAACATGCACACTCGGCTGCCTATCAGGCATTAACTAACTGCGCTGGTGCAATCGATGCCTGCCATACTGGGATTAAAGTAAAATAAAAACACCTGATGCCTAAACATGATTTTCATTCCTGGCTACTTTACTGTTGTGGTGGTGGTGGCTACACCTCCCCCCACACACCCACCAAACCTCCTTCTCATAGCCTCTGTTGAACTGCAATCCTAAAAGATATCAAGTTTGATCCTCGCGGCAGTGGCCACCAATCACATATGGAAGAGTTGTCCACATCTGTTATGCGGCAGTGAGGCGATGGATGATGAAGAGAGACTCATGATGAGACTCTTAAGCCCCCCACACACTGCCCAGACGTCCAGCTGCCTTATCCAACCACTCTGTTGCCTCTTGTCTGACCCGTTCGGCACCAAAGTTGCGTTGAAACACACCGCTTCGACGTGCTGGCAGCTCCACAGTAGCTTGTATGTTGATGCGTGAGATGCAATAAGCGGCTGGCTTTAGTGATAAAGACACTGGACTAGAGGTTTATGCACGTAACTCTTTTTACTTTCAATCAAAACAAAATTAGCTATTTCAGACAAAAACAGCTGCATACTAAACATGCAGCGAGGCATTACCAGACAAACACAGATTAATTCTGAACGGACATAATAACAGCTAGTCTCATGTCAGTACTCCAAAAGATGAAAACAAGAAATGACAGAACGGAGTGTGTAGAAAACCAGTGCGCACACAGTATTCCACCCCTCCCACACACCGCGCTGATTCGCTAGCACACCGCCAATCAGAGAATCCAATGGCTCAGACGTCCGACAGCCCTCCTCCTGAGACTTTGCATGCTAAGTCGGAGCAGACAACGTCCGAACGGCTCCGAAAGCTTCCAACGCAGCTGAACACACCGAACAGAAATGTTCCCGACCTCGTCCGATTCTCTCCAAACGCTTCAGACTTCCAACGGTGGCCGGTGTGTTGCTGCCTTTATACTGGAGTAGAAGAGGAAGAAGAAGAGCCCACACTCGTCGATAAGAATCATACTCAGTCCATTGTAGTGATAAGCACTGCCAACACTGCTTGTGGTTAAGTATCAGCTGATTAACTGTTAACCTGCACGAGTCATACGTGATGACATCTTCTTATAGCATTGTCTCTGTTTCAACTTGATGTTGCACTGATTTTTTACTACGGCTGACACTTTTTATCCATAAAATATATTTACATTTGCCCGCGAGACAGGGGAAACATTGAGCAGGATGTTGTTTCGCTCGATTCACATACGTTATGTAAGCAAACAAAGGCCACCAAACATCATCCTCTCCTGCACGACCAATACTGGGGGACTGTGTTAAAAGACATTGGAGAGAAGCTTAAAACGTGAAGACGTCACACACGATGTCCTTGAAGTGTCGCACTTGACCAGGAGACCATGTTTTATGACCTGAGTAATTGTGGTACAGTGGAAGCACTTCTTCCCATAACAGCACAGGTAAAAGGCACTTCTTATAACAAATCATTCAGTCGTTCATTATCAGCTGTCTTTACTGAACTTTATTGAAAGTTTGTTGTCTTTTTGCCATCTTAAAGACTCTGAATCTTCATCAGCCTGAAATCTAGAGGTTTGCAAAATTAAAAACAAATGAAGTGTTTTCGTGAACACATGCTCCGGGTTTGTGGAAGAAAATGCACAAACATAAACTATTAATACCAAGCTGCCCGCAGCTACAGTAAACACACATTGTGTCATTTCTTCTCTTTTTGGAACAATGGAGCAACAGACATGGAGTATGTACAGATTGGAAACATGTCTGTAGTTGTGTGACAGACATTTTCATCGAGCCATTTTTGGAATTCTCCTCATAATTCAAGACAACATACCATCCAGAACCTTTAAAGTGGAACTGAATGTGATCTGTTTGTTTTTAACCATGTCCGTTTGTTTGTTAGCTGGCTGGTTGGTTTGTCAGCAGGATTACAGAAACATTACTGAACTGATTTCCATGAAACTCTCATTTTCTTTAATTTCTCAAGGAATAATAGATGGATCTCAATGAAGAAAATCAGGTGTACTTAGCTGGCTGGTATCTATGGCTGAGTACAGGGAGGAGGACATTGTGCCTTGGTGAAGGTGTGCACTCTACTAAGTGCCATTAGCTATTAAATCAAAAGTTTGAGGTTTCGCAGAAGAAAGACATTTAGAATATTGCCAATGACTTCTACATGATTGATTTTTTTCCCATGGCCTAAAGCTAACGTCTGCTCCAGAAAATACAGTGAATTAAAGAAATCAACGTGTGTGTGTGTGTGTGTGTGTGTGTGTGTGTGTGTGTGTGTGTGTGTGTGTGTGTGCGTGCGGTGTGTGCCAGACATCGACATGGATGGATTAAAAATATCTGTGTGTGTGTGTTGTTGATAAAACCTTAACGCTCTGTATATTGTATATGTCTCTATGGCAATGACATACAAGAATGAGTGTGTGTGTGTGTGTGTGTGTGTGTGTGTGTGTGTGTGTGTGTGTTTCAACAACATGCAGAAACAGATGCTTGATGCTTGAGTTGGACCCTGAGGCCTAAACAAGCCAGTTACGGATGAGATTCACACACACACACACACACACACACAAACACACACACACACACACACAGTACTGACTTCACAGCAATACAAATGTAGACCTGTAGCTCTTCACTGAGTTTGCTGCCCTGTTAAATTAAAATTTAAGGTGTGCATGACTAAGTTACTGGAACAGGTCAGGATATAATTTTACTTATTTAAGCGACAGACTAGAAGCATTGCTAGAAGTTAGGCCGACAAAGCTCATGTGTCAAGGAGTAAAACCTTAAAGAACAACACAATTTAACTTTCATTTTACCTTCTTTTTATATATACATGGCAGTTCTGTGTTTTGGAGACCTTATTTTCCCCTGAGAACAGCTTGTTTATTCAGTCATGGAAAAAAAACAATATTTCTGTGTTTGTATTATCACCTTTATAATATTATGAATATTAAAGTTCTGAGTTGGAATTTCCTCTGCAAAAACTACGTAGTGCTGCTTTACAATTTGCCGTGCTTTAGTAAGGACACACTGTTTATTGTGGTCCTCAAGACACACAACTTTGTCTCCATAGGGACATAAAATCCAGGTGATCATTGGTTTAAACTTTTCTGCTCTTTTTGAAGGGAGAAAAATCAGTGTACTGTCGGGTGAAAATTGGTCTTTTTTAATTAAATGAGCCTTAAGTGGAGCTTGAAATAAAAATCCAAACTAAAGGTTGAATTGTTATTTCAACAGTATGTTGTCATTAAGGCTCAAAGATGCAGGGAAATTGATGAAGAAACAGAAGAGAGAAACAGAGCGTATCCAGCTGCGCTCTCTGTTTTCATATCAGAGGTTTTTTCAGGTGTCTGCTGGGTGAATCAGTATCTCAAAATGGCAGGTGGGCCCATGGGAGCTTATCCTGAGGCTACGGCAAAAAAAAAAACACCCTAACTTCCTCAAAAGAAAAAAGAAGAGAATACATTAGGCATTAATAAGGGGCATTCCAGGGTCAAAAGCGGTCTCCCAGACACATGAACACTATCACAGTCCGTGCCTAAGCGCACCTGCTGAACCTACTGTAACCTGTAACATCAGGAAAACACACCAGTTACACTTAAGAATTCAATTCAGCTAAGTGCTGCCATTTAGCTGCAGGCAGAGAAGCGTGAAGCAGAGAGAGAGAGAGAGGGAGGAAACACAGTATCAGAGGAGAGAAAGTCAAATCTGCAACCAGACATTCCAACGGCAAACAGTGGACAAGCCAACACACATTCTGCAGAGTGGAGTGAGGGCGAGGCAGCATTGCTTTATGATCAATTATTGACGGCAGCCTCTCCATCACACTCTTATAAAACCGTGGATGAACGATTCTCTCTCTTTTACTCACTCACTCACTCACACACGTACACGTACACACACACACGCAGTCCCATATTCACAGTAATTTCATGTGGACTTTGTATTTCCCTGGAGATGAAATATCTTTGCATCAGTCTAACATAACAACCCTCAATTCTGATAAACTGTTTTTACTTATGCTTTCTAGTCCATCACATTAAATGCAAAAGACAGAAGTATATTGCAGATATTTTTGATTGAATAAGGGACATAATGGGACGCAGGCTGGAGTTGAACCCTGGCTGCTGCTGAGGATTCTGCCTCCATACAGAGGGAGCATGGACCACCAGGTGAGCCACCAGGGCGTCCCACGTTGCTGATAATTTGAATTTTGCTCCTGATTTAAAAGGTGAACATGAAGCTGAAATACAAACTGTCAACTCAGGCTACAGTTATTTAAGTCTTTATCAGATACAGATATAAATAACACCTTTACTGTAAGAACGATACAATGACTTCAGCATCTTATGTCATGATGATGTCTTTACCCAAGCAGTAACTTGAGTAGTAAGTAATTCTGTGATAGTTGGCTTCATTAATTTAAAACATGTTCAGCTCAAAGGAAGCATATGATGACCATAAGACTGCAGAGCAGCTTCTGCCCTCAGGCCCCTCAATTCTTCCTCAGCACTCTGTCATAAAGAAACATTTTTTTAATTTTGTGACTTATCCAACCACAATAACTGTAATATCTATGCAGAAATAGCTCCTCTTCTCACTAATGGCCTTGTTTGCGTATGTAGGTCATATTGATGCATCAGAAGTTGAAATCCTGAGACTGTTTCTCTTAAAAGTTCCTTGTAGTACGTTGAAAATAAACGTTTTGCCACGTTTTGGCTCTGGTTGAAGTTGGGTGGAGTTATGCCGGGAATAACATGATGCCATCAAACTCCAGGCACAGTATTTAACAGGAAACAAGAATAAAAAGAAACATTAACAACATAACTCACCTTTCCGGTGCTTCTCCTTTCATTGGTTCTTGTGAATGCATGTTTGTGAGTTTATGTGTATGTGTGTGTGCGTGTGTGCACAGAAATTGCAGATAGCAGTGTTTAGGAGGGTGTACCAATAAATCACACTTAAATTCTCTCAGAGGTTCAGCTGTCACACACAGGCTTTTACACACATACGCACACACACACACACCTTGACACAGCCGACACACACTCAAATGCTGCAGGCGGACATGACCCCGTCTGTGTAAGGTTGCGCTGTTCGACATCTCGGGCACATCTGCTCTTGCAATCTCACACACACGCACGCAAACACACATAGATTTCATTCTTTACTGTGGAAAGAAGGAGGGAGGGGACGGGTGGAGGAAACATGAAAGACAGGAGGGAGACAGAGATTGAGAAAATGAAGAAGACGTTTCAGCTGAAGCAGCTTTGTAGAACAATAAACCCTCTCGGTGAAAGGACTGAAACTTCTGTGTGTGTGTTTTGTGTTTACAGGTTTAAACTGCACACGTGTCACGGTCAGTGTCTGCTTTGTGTTGCGTTGGTGCTTAAAGTCTATTTTTTCACATTTTATAATCTGGAAAATCTCCACCAAACCCTTATTCATAGGTTGTTGGTTTTTTTAATGAGCACGTGTGTTTAAAAAAAACACGGTTCCGCACAGGTTACTCATGCCCAAGATATTAATAACGGACCTGCAGGGACATGATATTCAAGCTCACATCGCTTAATGCTGTCAAATTAGTCTCATTAACACAGTAATCCTCGTATAATAGCTCACAGGTAACCTTGATCCACGTGTATATCCATGGCTGGACTCTGCCAGCGTCAAACACATTTTTTACCTGTGCTGTGTTTGTGTCACTGTCAATCACAATCCAACATTTGGACGCCAGTGAAAAGATTTAGTCCAGGTGTTGGAAAAACCGGTTAGCCTTCTAAATAAGCCCATCTTTGTATATTCTGTGTCAGGGTGTGACAGCGCAGCAGATTTGGTTCAACTCTGATGTGTTTTTAAAAAACCAAACTGAGGCCATTTTGTTTTTCTTTTGGGAATGACTGTGCCAGGATCAGTCCATGTGTTCAGAGAATTAAGAAACTTTGGGATAATTACAGTTGGTTTTTGCTTTGGACAGGAGGCAGCTCAGCCATGTTGCTAAAGCTATCTTTGCGTCAGTGGGGGAATTGAAAAAATGTCTGTTTGCACTTTAAGTTTTTGTTTTGTTTTGTTTTGTTTTACTCCAATTTGACCAAAAAAACCCTGAGTTCAGTGTGATGAAACACAGAATAAAACACCTGGTTGTATTAATATGTGGGCACGTTTTGTTACTTATTGATTTAGTAGAAAGAATGCTTGTTATGAAGCACTTCAAGTCCCGGAGATAAGACGAAACACATATCAGTGAGGGAACAGAGTTTGATACACCTGCCCTCTCCATTGAGTGAATGTCGATCTGTTCACTCTTGTTTCACCTCGGTTTCTATCACACTCCCTGTTCACCTTCTTTGCGGGGTTCTTTCATTTTTATCAGTTTCTGCACTTAAGTTATTCCACCGTTACCTGGAGATTAGGACCAGGGAGAAGAAAGCCTCTTCCTGTTTTGGATGCGAAGTGGCAGATGTGTTTTCTTTGTGCCATAATTCAGCCTTTATTTATCTGGGGAAAGTCAAGGACAGTGGCGAACCAAATATCATAGTGAAGGCTAGATTTGTGGGGAACCAATCTTTACGCGGCTAGGCCTATTTACATCAGAATGATAAGTTTAAAGCAGAAGAGTTGTCTATTTGCCAGTTTAAATAAATAATACAATCATAAGCATGAGTCTGTCATCCAGATCCACAACGGTTGACCCAAACTATTTCAGCTTCTTTCTTCAGGTTGTGACGCCCCTCAATTCATCCTCAATTGGTTTCAGTGACTCTTTTTTTTTTCTTTTTCAGGTTCAGACTTATCCGGTCTGGATAAGTCTGAACCTGATTTGGTGACGGGTATTGAGAATAATTATTATAGCCAAATAATTATAGCCTCCAGAAATAGCCAAACCTCTTCCTGATTCATCCATGAGGTTATTAAAATGTAACCTCTCATGAGCTGTTATTCTTGGAGTTTTTTATAGGATGATCAAAGGGCCACATAAATTGTCTGTCCGGCAATAAATCATTTTTATTTATTTTGCACTAAACTCCAGATTAATGTTGATTAGTCAGTCTGTCATGGATATTTTACTACAGACAAACTGTCCTCCTCTTACATAAATTCTAATAACATAATCAATAACAATAAAGACGACAGTCGACTTATTTATTACAGTTAATGTTTTATTTTGATGAGTTCAGAGGGGAAAAGAACTTTTCATTATATTGACAAAAGGCTTTTATTTTTTCGGCCGCTTCCTTTCCTCCCCCGCCCCTCTCCGCCACTACCGTCCCTGTCTGATGACGTTTCGAGTCGGTGTTTACCATGGCGGCTAACTGCTAATTGATCGAAAAATGTGGATTAAATCGCCGCGAGAACAGTCATAGTTTTACGGGAAAAGTCGGATATTAATTCGTTCAGCATGACTAACAGAACATCTTATTTTTATGACCCGGACGTGGGCAACTTTCATTACGGTGAGTTTGGTTATCGTAGTGAACCGGCCTACAAAGGGAAGCGATGCTAACGTAAACTAGCTTTATGCTAATAACTTCAGGGGTGTGTTTTATGCTTAATTTTAATTGTTGGCATTTCGCACCTTTGTCAGTCCATTTAGAGATCTGCTGTGCTGGTTTTACCATAAAACAATTTCATTTTATCACGACCACAGATTATCTAGCATGTTTAGCTAGCTAACGGCTATCCGAATGTATTAAAACTGCCCCATATGTCACTCTGCTCGCTATTTACCTGCTTTTGGCATTTGTGATGTGCAGACGGTTCATACATTTTAAAGTATTCGTTTGTAGTAATTGCAAATTGGTTTACTGTAAGGCTCTTTGTAATTAAACATTGCAAGTGAAATATTTACGCACAACCACCCAGTGTAATAGCGACGATTTCCTTTCAATAGTGGTTCTTAAGGAAGTCACTATGAACGCCCCAGTGAAATATCTGCTTTATGTTTGTAAGTTCTAAAGTGTGTGTGTCCTCCAGGTGCTGGCCACCCCATGAAGCCTCACCGTTTGTCTCTGACTCACAGTCTGGTGCTGCACTATGGACTCTACAAGAAAATGATGGTGAGCAGTGCTCAGAGATGGTGTCACAGATTCACACCCTGCTCACGCAGACACACTCTCTTCTCCCTTGAGTAACATTTGCTCACTCTTTAGATTGAAAATAAACTTATGGAACATTGCAAAATGTACTGTACTTTATTCAGTAATCCTTTTTACTAATTAGGTGTTCAAACCATACAAAGCATCTCAGCACGACATGTGTCGGTTCCACTCCGAAGACTACATTGACTTCCTGCAGAAGGTCAGCCCCAACAACATGCAGGGCTTCACAAAGAGCCTCAACACATTCAATGTTGGAGACGACTGGTGAGTGTTGTTTTTGTTTTGAATATTCAAAAATCAACTAATCAAATCATTATTTTTCTTATCCATTTAATTTGTTGAAAGGATATCTACAAAATGTAGCATGCTAACCAGCTAGCCCGTAGCCAAGTTGTTCCTGAAGAGGTGGTAATCTGGGAGTAAACAACACCAACAATTCTCCTTCGCGCTCCAAACATCCAGTCCAGACAGAGTCAACTCATGCAACACCGTGTTAGCTGCATGGTTAAATGAGCCAACTAGCTAACAGCTAACTACAGTTAGCAGCAGGTGGTTGTTACTCCCATGAGTTTGATTTTGACAGATGGCCAATTCTTACATATTGCACCTGATCATATTTATGACATGTGCTAGACGGTCACAGCATACAACAACCTTGTGGTTTCATGGTCCATATTAAGGTGTGGGTGTCTCATTTCCTTTTTGTTCTCGACCGTGAATGTCTGCATCATTTTCAAGGAATGCTACTGCTCTTTTTAAACACGTCTGAAAACTAACAATATTTGTGCCTGTGTTTTTTTTTTTTTGTCAGTCCTGTGTTTCCTGGTCTGTTTGAGTTTTGCTCGAGATACACAGGAGCCTCTTTACAGGGAGCCACGCAGCTCAACCACAAGGTAACACACACACACAGTGTATACAAACACACATACTAACCAACCTAAAGGAATTCTGTGTCGCCGCAGTGAGAATCAGTGGCCTTTGTCTTCTGATTGCTGCCGTGTCACAAGCATCATAGCCACTGATATATTCATCAGAGGAAGCCGTCTAAACTTCCTGTGCTGCTCTGAGGTTTTTGCTAAGCAGCTGCTGATTAAAGATGAACATGTGTTTAGCAGATGATACTTGGGTCAGATGAAATCCCCCCTCAGTGTTGACACTGCAGTGTTGAGCTGAAACAGCAGCAGTATGCAGCTGCAGCTCTACTGGTCTGCTGCTCAGGACCACAGTGTTGTGGAGGCTGTTCCCATTTTGTAACAACATGCATCCTGAGTGATCCGATCACAACAGCTTGAAGTACAGGTGTGGATGCCATTAAAACGCATTGGGGATGCATTTGACATCTGCTGACTCAGACCACATTCAGAGGTGGTCTCTGTTAGCGGTGGTCTCTGTTAGCGCTGTCCTGGGCCACATTGAAGGAACACCGACACAACTGGCTTATCTGTGTTGATTTACTTTTTGATTCTGCAAATGTTTTTCATGAAGATATTTCTTTATCTGTGTGAAAAACACATCGTGCCTGTTTGTTTCATAGATGTAAGTGATCAGCCTTATAGTAATTCTGCGTTGTTTTCCAGATCTGTGACATTGCCATTAACTGGGCTGGAGGTTTGCATCATGCCAAGAAGTTTGAGGTCAGAGCAGAGTCCTGTTTTATTGGTGTCAATCCTCTCTGCTCATCACATCCCACTTATTTGTGACTGGTTAAAGGCCTAAAATGAGTTTTCTGTGTTTGCAGGCATCTGGGTTTTGTTACGTCAACGACATCGTCATCAGTATACTGGAGCTGCTCAAGTGAGACACTTGTCTGAATGACCGTCGTCAAGTGTTTACTGCATCTGTTACACTCGTTACAACTGTGTGTGTGTGTGTGCACGCGTGTGTGTTACAGATACCACCCGAGGGTTCTCTACATCGACATAGACATTCACCACGGTGACGGCGTACAGGAGGCCTTTTACCTGACAGACCGCGTCATGACCGTGTCCTTCCATAAATATGGGAACTACTTTTTCCCAGGAACAGGTTCGAGCTGCTTAAAACATCAAAGAAATGATACATTTTTTTTAATTTTATTTTAGAGTACTCTGTATGAAGTACAGTAATTTACTTGGAGAACACAGACAAGTTTCTGCCCTTTAAAATGTGCAGTGTGTACATCTAAACCAGCGACTGGACAACTATTTAATAGGGAGTGTAGTGCAAGTGCTTGTAGTATAAAATAAATCAAATTTCAAGATTCATTTCAACATTTCAGCATCTTTAAGTTCAAGAAACTGCGATGGCGACATTTACAGAACAACTAATGCCAACCGACACATTTCTGATTAGTTTAAACGCTTTTCAATTGCTGCAAAGGCAACTGTCTTATCTGTGTGTGCAGCATGTTACTGTTGTGTTGTCTCTGTATACATTTACAGTGTGTGTTTGCTGCAGGTGACATGTATGAAGTTGGAGCAGAGAGCGGTCGGTACTACTGCCTCAACGTTCCTCTGAGAGACGGCATCGACGACCAGAGTGAGTTCACCTCCTGCACAGAGTTCATTATTTAGATGTCCAGATTACCACAGATCTGTGTTATTACTGTTGTGTTGACTGAAGATTCACACTGCTGTCGTGTATGTGTGTGTGTGTGTTTCAGGCTACAGGCAGCTGTTCCAGCCGGTTATTAAACAGGTGGTGGATTTCTACCAGCCGACCTGCATCGTCCTGCAGGTCAGTGACTGATTCTGCGTCTCTGATGCAGAACTCGTCTGTTTAATGAACTCTTAACCTCAGCTCCAGTCTGTGTGTGTGATGCACCTGTTTCAGTGTCAGATAAAGTTAACTTGCCCCCTTATCAGAATATCAGGCTGCATGTACTGGTATGATGGTTGTTGACACATTGTGAGTGTGTGTGTGTTGTTCTGCTTCCAGTGCGGAGCAGATTCTCTGGGCTGTGACCGGCTGGGCTGCTTCAACCTCAGCATACGAGGACACGGGTGAGACTGACTTCAGTTACACTGTCAAGCAAGAGTTTCTTTTAGTCAAGAGTCGGAATGTAATATTGAGATTTTCAAAGATTCACGTGGCCATTGTGAAGATTGTTATCTAGTGGTTCCATTAGCTACCAGTCGTACAGTCAAGCTGTAAGTGAGTTAATGTTAAAGATGCTTTAATTAGTTGTTTATTTGTCTGATGAAGCAAAACCTACATAAAAAAGGCAAATTATTGTCCGTCTGCACAGAAGAGGAGACGTAAAGTAGCGACTGTCTGATGTGGAGCTAATTAGCAGTGTGTGGATTATTGTTCTGATAAAAGACAACGGAGCGCACACTTTTTACTTCCAATTATTATTATCAGAGGGTTTCCTCATGCAGAGGTGGATTATGGGAGTAAAGTAAAGCGTAGATGCTGTCGGGACAGAAACTTTTGAATTTAAATGCAGCGTTAAGCATCAGAATGTATTCAGTGCCGTTAATTCTCCCTCCTTTGGACCGCGGGACGTCTGGAACAGAAATATCTTCATCAAAAATGTATGATTATGAACTCTTTTGTCCGTACGGAGGTCCTGTAGGAGCAATGACTCCGGGTTTCAGTGATCTCACTGGTTAGTGGATTAGCTGTTGGCAGGTTTTAAAGTCAGTCACAGCATAGGTTACCATGGTGATCCACCCTGGTTACAAGTGTTCCAGCTCAGTGGTGAATGATGATGGTGATGGTGAAGCCCAAAGATAGAAGGATTACTCACTTACTGGCTTCATGTTACAGCCATGATTTCATCTTTCTCCTCTCTGATTAAGTCAGGTGTTGTCTTTGTAAACACTCAAGTAATTTGACTCATTCGGACACACACTCATTTTACAGTAACATCAGCTAGATCAGCAATAATTAGTTAAACGATTTAGTAATTCAAAAGTGAAAACTATGAAGCATTTGGTGTGTTTGGGTTTTGGACAAAAGAAGCGAGTAAATGTCATGAAACTGATCAGCAGATGAATAGAACATGAATAACCATTTGTTGCAAGCTAGAATGGCAATGTGCCAACACATGAAATACCTGATAATGAAAGGTCATGTTTAACATAAAGTGATGATGATGATGATGACGAGGAGGCCGCCATTTTGATGTCTTCCAGTGAGTGTGTGGAGTTTGTGAAGAGTTTTAAGATCCCTCTGTTGGTCCTGGGAGGAGGAGGATACACAGTGAGGAACGTGGCTCGCTGCTGGTAAGACACACATATACACACACACACACACACACAGGTCAGCTTTAGTACACACAACATGGGGTTAAAGGTCAAGAGTTGATTCCGGTTCTGACTCATTATGTGAGCTTCGGTGTTTCCACTAACAGCTGCTCTGTTGTGCTGCAGGACCTTTGAGACGTCTCTGTTATTGGACGAGTCCATCAGCGATGAGCTGCCGTATAGCGGTGAGTTAGCGTCTCAGTCGTTGCACCGTGTGATGCACCTCCGTGTCTCTCACTGAGGGTTTCCTGCTGCCCGGACTCGCTCCAGCGTCAGAGATCCTGTTCAGTTTCTGTGTGTCTGAGACTTAAACGAGTGGCTCATTTTCAGTCTGTAGCACCACCTGTTGGAGGAGCAGAATTTCTACACTTGACATTTTTTTGTAAATCATTTTTCACATTGTAGACACATTATATCCGTCCCTTCATTAACCTCTCTGGATTGTCCCGCCTCCTCTCTTACCTGCAGAGTATTTTGAGTACTTTGCTCCAGACTTCACGCTGCATCCCGACGTCAGCACCAGGATAGAAAACCAGAACTCCAGACAGGTGAAACACTGTCCCACACTGAATACTGGCAGAATTCTGATACCACAGAGTGTCTACAGGACTTACATTCAGAGTTATTTAACCCACAAAGGCCCAGACAGCCACCAGTGGCTAAAAAGAGCTATTGTTTCTAAAATAATTAGTAACTTTGGAACCACTAATTCTATCCTAATGCTGGAGTGGAGTTTATCAAAGGTCACCTTTGCTTCAGTGCCGTCTGTTGTGATTTAATAAGCTTTCTATTTACGCAGTTTACTATACTGTTCATATCTACAGTCAGTAAATGAAACATAGAATCAGACCTGTTAAACAC
Source organism: Diplodus sargus (assembly GCA_903131615.1). Lineage (NCBI taxonomy): Eukaryota > Metazoa > Chordata > Actinopteri > Spariformes > Sparidae > Diplodus > Diplodus sargus. The sequence continues at coordinate 1,228,768 of CAEMYA010000062.1, read as the reverse complement.
TGAGGATAATATTAGAATAAATACCTGTAACTCATCAGAAGTTCAGATGTAGTCAGTGATTCATATTTTCTCTTATACAAATTCTAGTCAGTTCATCCATTCTCAGACTGACTATAAATTGGGACTTTAAATGAAGCTTCAGGCTCCTGAATCAAATCGTGTATGATGCTTGATGCTGACTGGTAGAATAGGACGGGTCAAACAAAATGGTCAGGTGCCCCAAAAAATAGTTCTTGTTCTTTGAGAGTTAACAAGCTTGACAGGATGTTTAGCTCACAGTTTGTTCAAAAAATCTAGATAATAAATCCCATAAATCAACTGTACTCTGCCTTTTCTAACTGTGTCCATGTTGTTGTAGTACCTGGAGCAGATCCGCCAGACGGTGTTTGAGAACCTGAAGATGTTGAACCACGCGCCCAGCGTCCAGATCCACGACGTTCCCTCCGACATGCTGAGCTACGAACGCAACGATGAACCCGACCCGGACGAGAGGGGGGGCGAGGAGAACTACACCAGGTCAGTGCATTTTCACACCGGACAGGAGCTTAACGTCAAATGTGTGAGGTGTTCCTGTAGCTAACCGTCTGTCAACGATGTCACTTCCTCAGGCCGGAGGCGGCTAACGAGTTCTACGATGGCGACCACGACAACGACAAAGAGAGCGATGTAGAAATTTGACCCATGAAATGAGGAGCGGAGCTTCCTGTTTGCATCGACTCCGGTCTCCGAATTTCACATGTTCACAGATTTAACAGAAAACTTCTGGGAGGACTGAAAAGACTCTGAAGCTCTTTTTGTCTGTAGGTTCTGTTTTTAAAAGTCCTCAATCAGCCGTCCTTTACACCGACACCACTGTCGCTCCATCGGCACGAGTCATCGGAGCCGACGTGACGTTGGCACCAGTCATGTACGTGTCACCTCCGCTGAAACATCTGCACAGTCAATCATCTGTGTCGTTCCTTCTTGTTTTGAATTTACAAGCAGTGTCAAAAAACTATTCTGTGTGTATACATGAACAGTCGAATATCTAGATTTTGATAATAGCATTTTTTTTGTTACATTGTTTTTCCACTTCATGTCATCTTAGTAATGAAATATGTGATTTTTTTTAAAGAGGAAAGTGTCATCTGTAACAAATCTGACAAGTATTATAATCAGCTGAATTTAACCTGTGGGTTCCATGTTTGTCTGGATTTAGGATGCAGCCCAAGCAATGTTTTCATCCGAATCTGAAGGGTCACGAAGCATTTTGAGCAGCGCAAATGTACGTTTTGTCAACCCATGAGATTTAAGAGCAGGAACACATGCGACCCGCCACTCAATGAGAGAAAAAAAAAAACATTTCCCAGCAGGTGTCACAGAGAAGATGTGAGGAGTTGTTGATTTATTTTATCTAAGGCACGTGCGTGAGAAGCTGTTCAAGTGCCTGCCTGGATCCATTAGTCACACATGAGCCAGATGTTTTAAAACACGCCTAAACCATTTTTGACAGATTCTCAAAAGGTACACAATTTTAGTTCAACACTGCTTACTTTTTGGCTAGCATCTTGGTATTTTCATGTGCCTTACAGCTCTGAAAAGGCACCTTCACATTAACTTGACATATTTCGTATTTCTATACAGTGAACATCTGTAAACGAGGCTGACAAACAGGGGTTCCTCCTCCCGTCCTTTCCCCTCTTTTCATCTGCTCTTTATTGTACATACACGTATAAATGTATCGACTGTGAGTGTGGTTATAGTGTAGAGGGCCGCGGTGGTGATGGAGCTGGTAGTCTACACGTGGTATTTTTCCATTAAATTAGCTCTGGTTCCTGAATCGGTATTGTTCCAGGATTCATGGGACCTTGGTGCTATCTATACAGGCTGCATTTCTACCATTTTCATTTATTTTGGTCCAGGATGTGTCATCAGCGCACAATATTCCCACCTCAGTTTGCAATTTATGTCTTTGGTCTTCGTTTCGTGCTGGCAACCAACTCCTCAGGTTCCAAACCAGTTTATTTTGGGTCAAAAATGCTCTGAATGGTTCAAAATTAGGTGCACAAACCAGTTTGATATTGGTGGAATGAGGGAGATTGTGGGCATTTCCACAAACAAACTGTTATAGGAACCAGATCTAATTTAGTGGAAAAGTGGTGTCTGTAATCAGATGTCAGTGCTGGTCCTTCACTGTAAAAGATCATTACAGATGTTTATCAGTGGCTATAGGATTCTGAAGCCACATAGAGATACATTCTGCCATCTGTCACTTCCAGTCCTCTTTTATTCAGAAACAGGTTTTATGTGACTTTTGATATCGTTGTCTACTTTTGTTTTTAATAAAAAGAACCAACTGAATCCCCCGTGTAGTATGAAAGTACTTAAACTGCAGAGTTTCATCAGCCAGGTCTAAACACCACCACCAGAGGGAAGCATGAGAGCAGTAATACTGAAAGTTAGTCTGAAAATGAGAGGCGAGTGGCTTTGTTCAGAATGGAGGCTGCTCGCTGAGCAGGTCTGCCAACTGTTTAAATACATTTAAACACACCAGGAGGCAAAGTCAAGGTCACCTTAACTTTATTTCTCATTCATCCAGTGATATGTAGAAGTTCTGACACAACAAACAGTACTTGAGGAGAATACACACTAATACCTGCAATTTCAAATCTCATCAGAAAGGACCTAACTTACCAAAACTACTCTGGTGCTTCAAGCAAATCCAACGTTTAACCCTGTTTGATCCAAACATCATACTGTAGTAAAACATCTAGAACCATCAGTCCTCAGTTTGTATATTTCTTTAAATACATTTGAACCATGAAATCAGCTTTCATTGACTTTTTTGGCTGACTGAGCTGCAGCCACACAGGTTAAATACCAGATATTCAGTTTGCATGCAGATCCAGCCCAAAATACCAGGTTTTTGTGAAGTAAGTTTATGTCTGGCAGTAACAAGCATTTCCAAGGTAAGCAGGCAAATCGAGCCTCTTTGTGATACAGCATACGTTAAGGCTCTGGTCAGAAATGAAGAGTTTGGCAAATCTGGGCAGAGGCTGACACACTGATACCTGTTTTCTGGCTGAACATACAGACTTAACGATGGAAAGTGTAAAACGTGTTATCTGCACTGCAGATGTGATGAAATGTAAACTGGTCTAAGTGTTGAGAGCAGATCAGGTTTTGTGTTCAGTTCACCTGGGTATCAGGATGGCAGCCTGTGCTCTCTGTCCAACTCACAGTATACACCTCTGGCTGTTGAGGGGGGGGGACTTCAAAGTCCCAACACTGAAACTAATAACTTAAATAGCGTCATTCACATAGACTGTATATCAGACATCTTTAAAAACACATATCAGGCAGAATTTACGACAGAATTTATAACAGCAGAGAATCTGAGCAGTATCCAAAGGTGTGGTATCTTTACACAAGAGGTGAGCAAGTTAGTTAAAACTCTGACTTTCTTTATCTAACTTTACAGACACACATTATCAGAAGCAACAGCAGCTGTGACTCAGAGAACACGTTTAAATCCAGAGGCTCAGACACTAAATCACCCTGATTCAGCTGCAAGCTGGAGGAGACAGAAAGTGACACGCAGACAGTTGTCAGGATTAAAGTGCAGTGATAGATGTTGGTAGTTTTGGATTGTGGGTAGTGTAGTTAAGAGAGTTCAATACAAGTATTTATAAATTAAAGCCCATCATTAGTTCCCTGTGGGGGGAAGCACTGAGGCTGGCCACTGAGATAAAACTGGCAGCAGGGCTGACTGCCACACTGTATCAAGGTCTATTAATACATCCATGACCTACACCATGTTGCTGAGAGCAGAGCAGACAGGAGGATGAAGGGACAGACGTAGAGAGGCTCACAGACATGTATCAAACATGAGCTGTACATATAGACAAAGGATAGGCCCAGTGGTGACAAACAGCATCAGGTGAACAAGATAAGGTGAGATTATTTTACCTCAGAAGGCACTTGAATAGGAAAGATGTCTCTCCTTATGGTTAGAGTTGTAGGTTCCTCCAAGTATTTAAAACACATAACATGTCATGAGTGGAGGAAGGGCAGTTTTCAACATGTGAGCAAGACAATTTAATGTTTTTCAAATGAGAAAATTCTACAATACCACATCACAACCCAAAAGTAGCTTCTTTAATGAACCTGACCCGGCTCGGCCTCAGTACTCTCCACTGCACGGCTGTTACTCTGTATTCTGAACCAAAGCTTCATTATTAGCACTCAACATGACAGTGAATACAGGCTCCGGTCCATTTTTTGAGATGTGTGATAGTGATTGGGTTTAGTGTGTCTCTACAGCTCCTCACTCTCATACAGCGGGGCGGTGTGCTGAGCAGGGCTCTCCACCGTCAGAGAAGGCACGTGGCTCAGAGACGACAGCAGTTTCAGCGTCTTGGAGCCAGGGGGCGCCGTCTTCATGGGTGCTGCTGTGCGAGCTGCAAGGAAAGAGAGTGGACCGATGAGTTCAAGTCACCTTAACTTCTCAGTTACACATGAAGTATGTTTTGTTTTTTGACAAGCATCAGTTTGATGGCATTCAACACCATTTGGACTGCCACTGTTTTATTAGAAGGCTTGTAAGTGTTATCACTATCAACAATATTACCTCAACACAGTATGATTCTACCTGTCTTAAAGTTAGTCCACATCAATAATGTACAACTGGTTGTTGGTCTCATATCATATGTAAATAAAACTATACATGTTATATATCTGATGGTGCTCAGTAATCTCTCACCACAGAGTGAAACAGCCTTTTGTTTTACCTGCAGATGCCTTCTTTATTTATATTTATGAGTAACAGCACTGGTGTTACCAGCAGCAGCATCAGATTTTACTGTAGACGACTCGAGTTAAACATTCCTTTCATGCCAGGTGTCTGAAAATAACTCTTCTGCTCTACACGTCATGGCACAGACCAGGCCAGCAAGGCTCAGTGACAGATAAGGGACAGACAATAAGTCCACGGCTCTCAATGTTTCATCTGTTCCTTTTCAAACTCACAAAATGATTAACTAAATATTTTCATGCGTTTGACATCTGATATGTACATGTCCTCTGGGGTGAGTCACTGTCCTCAGGCCCTGTCAACATGTAAACTGCCATTTTGGCCAATGAAAACAAGCTTTTTAACCCAGTCTGAAGATTTTCAAAAACTAAAATACATTTCAGTGTTTGCATCTGGACGGGCAGAAACAGAGTTTTGGAAACCATGATGCAGACACACACATTTATCAATGTTTGTAGTACTATCAGCAAATGTGAAGTCGGAGTATGTGTTATGATATTTGTATTTGAGCTGGTACAATGACAGAATGGATATCATATAGTTGAATGTTATATTGAGAAAGACACAGATGGACACTGATAATACAATGATGGAAAACAGACCAAAATGGCTGTTCATAATGTTTGTTGACAAAAAGAGCAGTCACATCTTTCTTCCATGGTCAGTTTTTTTTCTGTAACAAAGCAATCTGGTTCATGTTCCTCTGAACAGAGATGATTGTATTGGGATTTTTTTAAACCCGGTTTACAAAAACACATAGGCTTCAGACAACTGTTTTCATTTACTGTGACGTATGTGGCTACTTACCCTGCCTATACTAACTATAAGTCATGGTGATTTTGGTAAAGACTTAATAGGAAACTCAGGAGCAGATAAGGTGCTCTAAACTCCCTTTCAGCTTTAGTAAGGAATACCGTCCAGCTCAGGTGGAGCACAGGCTCAGGTACTTTCCTTTGTCGGTCCTCTCACTCAGCTCTCTGTCTCCACACAGCAGATGGTGTGTTATGTGATCGAGCAGAAACCTAATATGTGTGTTGTATGTTCCTAACTCCTCAGTGGATGGACTCCATACTTGTCTCTGTGACTCGCTGATTATGCAGTATTGTCATACGTTCATCAAGTTTCTGCTCGATCACGTAACACAGCATTTGTTTGACGTGTTCCAGGCTGCAATGCTGGATTCAATGTAGCGGTGAGTGCACATCATTCTCCATCTGCTGTTTGATTTTACAGCCTTGCTACTATGGTAACTACTGGCCTATCTCATACAGCAGATAACGGCGACGGGCCCTTTAAAGCAAATTTGCGTAGAAAGATGAACACACAGTGGACTTACTGCCTACATCCAGCCTTGCGTTACATGTGGACATGCCAGCTTCATTGATGGCGGAGAGAGTGTACCAGCCAGCATCAGACTTCATCACCCTCTCTATCAACAAGCACTGTCGGCCTGAGCCGTCCTGATACAGACTGTGGAGACACAAAGTCACATTCACATGTTTAGTTCGTCACTGTGTAAACACAACACTATCATCTTCATGCATGCTAAATAGTCAATACATAACATTTGAATAAAAAGATAGTGGTGTACATAGACCAGGAAATTGAACACACTTTCTCATGCAAGTACTTTTTTTTTTTTAATTGTGCATGTTGTCCAGTAGGAGTCGGGAGCAGAAGAAGTTGTGTACAGGTGCAGTTTTCCAATAAATATAAAGCTGTTATGTGCCATCAGGAAAATGACCCACACTATGAAATGAAATTAACTTTATGAAAATCAAACAGGTTTTAATAATATTAAAGCTCAGCTGCACATTACTTTACCTAAACACTCGGAGGCAGCAGAAACAAATAATGAATACAACACTCACAATTCAACTTTTGTTAAGTGTAATCATTTTCTGTGGTTCATGACTAAAAAGTTGACTTTTCTCTTTTGCATTTTTCACAAACAAGTAGTCATCTGATGTAATGAAAATATAAAAATATTGATTATAGGAGCTTTAAGGCACCCACTTTGGGAACCATTGCTTAAGCTAATTGGGTCTTCTACCAATAAAACTAAAAGAAGTTGCTTTGATCTTGTTGAAGGAAGTATGAGTCATACAGTACAGTATATGACTCAACAACAGGACTGAAGTAGCAAAAAGTAACAAAATGTGCCTTGTAAAATACTTGATGGATATGTTTAACAAAGAGTGTCTTCAGCATTACGTGTTGAGTTTGGGTGTAATTGAAGTCCTATTGTTGGCCCACCTCATTCTGTGTGGGTCAATGCGCAGCATATCTTTATCTTTCTTCCAGAAGAGCTGCGGAGGAGGAGAAGCTTCCACTTTACACTCTAGCCTGACAGTATCACCCTCTAGAGCTCTGGAGTTCAACATCTTCTGGACAAAGGTGGGAGGACGCAGAGCCTCCTGGGCTGCAGAGAGGAACGAGAGGTTGCACAGCACATGAGACTCAATCCTCTCTTATTATATCATCTATCATCATTGAGCTGTACTTTAATGAAATACTGCTTAAAAAAACAGCATTTTAAGGCTTAAAACAGGATGTAATGACTTTTGTACCTAATACATCGAGCTTCATGCTAAATCTGCTCTCTCCTGCTCGGTTCCGGGCCACACACTCATACACTCCGGCATGGTGCACTGTGACAATCTCTATGATGAATGAGTGCATCCCTTTTTCACACACTAGCATCTTATGGTAGTCGTCTGGACGAATGGCTTTACCGTCCAGATACCAGCAGACGTCTGGTGTAGGGAGGCCTCCGACCTGGATGGGGAAAAGTTGTAACTTTATTAGGGCTGGTGCGATGCATCTAAGTAACTGACGAAGACGAAGCTGCTATATTGTTCTGCTACTAGCATGCTAGTCCCACTAGTGATTGTTTGTCCTCATCAATGGATCAAAAATAACAGTAAACAACCAGGATGAAGCAGATCGCTACTCTGTTTTAAACTGGGGGACAAGACTGAACTGAAGCGAATGAAACATAACACGATACAGAGCAATATCTGTTGTGTTAACTCTGGAGTATTTATCCATGCTAAATATGCCCTGCTGATCACCAGTTGATGCGATTGGTCACTGCAACGTGTAAAAAGTCCTGTTTACTTTTTGTTCTCCCCCAAACGTTGTATATGTTAGGATTACACAGATTACCAGTTAAAACTGGGCTTTTTTGTTGGGGAATAATGCCCTGCAGTGCAAATGTTGTCATGTTCATTTTTTGATAATATAAAAACTATATTATATAAGTTATGAAATGTTAGTTTAGGTAAATCTGTTGTTTTATGAATCAAGTAATAAAAACAATTGTTAGATCCATCGAAAAAATAATCAATAAAAAAAATAATCATTAGGTGCAGCCCTACATTTTATTCCTTCTTAATTAAGCCTTGCATAAACACACTATCATGGTTACAGGATCCCTTGGAGTTAATGCGTGCATATATGGTAAAGTGATTTGGTTGTTCACCTTGAAGTCGATCCTACAGAAGCGTCCCTCCTCTACAGTGAGGTCTGGAGGGATCTGCAGGAAGCGAGGAGCATAACATTTCTCCTGGATAGCTGGGCCCTCATTTGCCCTCTCATCTGTCCCTGAGTGGTGCCTCCCCCTGAACACACAATGACAGAGATAATTTATTCATTATTCACTTTAAATGACTGAATGTTGTACTCCACTAGTGATGGCACACAAACAAGCAACCATAATTATACTGATTCCTGTTCAGTTTCTGTCCTCTGACAGCATTGCTACAAGAGTTAAACATCTCTCTGGAGATATTTAGTAGATTTAGGAATATTTATGGTTCAGATTAAGCAAACACAGGCAATAATTGGGAATCAAATACTTTCCTTGAAATTTCCAATCCTTATGTATTCAATTCTCCCCTTTCTACCTCAAAGTCCAAATAAATGCTTGGGTTTTATATTAACCAGTGGTTCCTGCTACAGTCATGTAACTTTAAACCTGGTTTCTTCTGAGAGTGAATAAATGTCATTTAATTTGTTTGAAGCTGCCATGGATGTATATAGAAGAAGGAAAGCGTGCTGAGTGTTTCTGAAGGTCAGGCCTGCCGGTTTTCTGTACAGACCACTCCTTTATAACTTGTACAAAAATTTACTTTGAACTTTATTCACTGATTTGGGTGACATGGGTAACTTTGTTAGTAAAGTATCTGCTAACTGCTGCTAAATGTAGCTGCTGTTACCTTACTTATCTTCATTGCTAAGAAAGCAATGAAGGTAAGTGAGCAGTTCCAATTATCAGCCCCTGTCAGGAGTCAAACCCAGCATAAAAACCACCATGGTACCATATTCCTTGTTGCCAAACTGGCCTCTGTCTTCTCTGAGGCTTTGTTGTTCCACCCCAGTCTGGCCATGTTCACTGGTAGCTACCAGTACGAGAGGGTGTACAGACCGCTAATGGCGGGGTTGGACCTGCATTCAGCGCAATTGGCTGTTTTAAAAGTCAAATCAAAATCTGCTATAAGTCCCTCCCTAGTTGTTTGTTTTTATAGGAAACATGCAACTTTGCCCAAGCGCTACACAAGCCATTTTATGGGTGCTTTTTTAGAGTAGATTTTAAATGACCATCTCTATGGTTGGTTGATCTGTAAAGTATCATGCATGACAGTCCACACTCAAAAGGACAGAAACACAAGTGTCATACGTTGAGGTAATATAAGAGCTGGACAACCTTGAAAAGAACATGACTATTATCATTTTGAATCCACCTATTTGATTGATTTGGTTTTACAACTGCATAGATTCGGTGCCATACTTGACGGGAATCTCAAAGTTCTGATGTTGACTGGAACCGTGGATTAATAGCTGAGCAATATTCATACATAGATTGTATTTACCACAGTCCACCTGTGTGTCTTCCTTCTGGTGACTCTGGCTGGAACAGAAAACAGATCAACGTAAGCAGAAGTAATGACAGGTTTCAACTTACTGTACTCGTCAACAGGTTGAAAAAATGCCAGGAGGGTAACTCTGTGTATGTGATGTGTGTGTTTGTGTGTGTGTGTATTCTGACACAATGGTCCTGTTGTCACCAGTGAACGGGGCTCGTTCTCAGAAAACAGGCTTGAAATAGCTGCTGACAAACCTTGCTGGCTTCAGAGGAAATGTGTGTCTTTGTGTGTACATGCATGTGTTGTGTGTTGGTGCTATGTGTGAAAGAGAGAAAGAATAGAGGGTGCAAAGCCCTATGAGCGACTGAGGCTTTTTGACAGGACAGTCCTGCACACACACACACACACATGCACGCACGCACGCACGCGCGCGCACACACACAGACACACACACACACACGCACACACATTACAGCTCAGAGGGGCTGCTGATTATACTGCCAGGCTTGTTCAACTTTGGGCTCGGGAGCCCATCAGGAGGCCCTGAGAGGGGAGCGGGCTCCCTGTGCAGCCATTCAAACCCAAATGACTGTAATAATGTGTGGTCTTTACTTGATAGCAAAATGAAAGCTAATGGCTTTTGAACCAGAGCCAACATAAATGCAGCACAGCAACACACCATTACAATCTTAAACACACTGATTTAAGGATTTTTTAAAATGATTTTGGTGTCTACTGACTAAAGGAAGTTTTGCCGTCGTACCTGGTCAAGTTGTGAGTCTGAAAGATTGTCTTGGTCAAACATGTTGGTGGCGTTGTCTGGACCCAGCAGCCTACGAGCCATACGCTCCTCATAGGACAGTTTCTGTCAAAATTGAAGCTTTATACTGGTAACTGTCATTTCTTTGACACACATAGGAAGTGTGCTGTGATCTGTTTTGGTAAACTTTTGCATTATTTATTCTGTTAGGTTCAAACAGGCACACACTGTGTCAGTGTGAATGGGCTGGAATGTGTAAGTGTGTTAGTGGATGGGATGATTTGTTTTTTTTCCTTTTGTTGATGAATGAAATGAAGGATTCTTGCATTTCCAACACAGTTTATAGGACACACACACACACACACACACACACACACACACACACACACACTCACACTCACACTCAAGCACATGCACATGCACACACACACATACACA
>CAEMYA010000062.1:1193378-1217619 GCA_903131615.1 Diplodus sargus | reverse complement strand
CCTGACTGGTTCTCCTCCTAGCCTCCTTTGAGCGCAGCTTCTTTTCCAAGTCCTGGATGAGGGCGTCTTTAGAACCCTGGATGTCGTCATCTGTTGAGCGAGAGGAGGAAGGCCGAGGAGCTACAGACTTCTTCAGGATAGGCTTGGGAAGGCTGGGTGACAGATAGAGAGAGATAAAAGTTTGAGAAACACAAGTTAAAAACCCCAAGAAGACAGCAGAGATGAAGAAGAGATGAGTAGGTCTGATATCTGCAGAAAGCACTCAAATACAGATTTATACACCTAATCAAACTCTAAATCTGCAACACTTCAATTGGGAACAATCCTGGCCTTTACTTCAGGGATGATGATGCCAACCAGTCAGTAAGTTCACTTACTTTTAAATCATTGCAAATAGTTAAGAAGTGGTGCCTTCTCTTTTCTGGGAAACTTTCTCCTATTTAAAACGTACACAAATCCATTCAATCTGAATAAAATACATATATTTTGCTCCACAAAGCAGTGTTTTTTAAGTGTGGGAAACTGATGTAAAGTTTTACTCACATGTTTGGCGTCCCCTTGTAGCTGGCGGGCAGGGAGACCACAGCAGGCGGTACCCTGTTCTGACTGTTGGGAGTGTTGGATTGTGAGAGAGAGGAGGAGGATGGAGAGAGAGGGGAGTGAGGGAAGGAAGGGGACACTTGGAGAGGCTGCTGAGGGATGGAGGAAGGAGAGGAGGAGGCCCTCAAGGGAAGGAGAGGGCTGGAGGGGGAGAGTGGGGAACGGCTGGGGGAGATGGAGGGGCGGGGCAGGTTCGAGTTGGGAGACAGCTTGGAGGAGGAGAAAGGGGAGAAAGCAGACTGGGAGGGCAGTACGGAGCAGAGGAAAGCAGCAGGTGCTGACATGTTGTCCTGGTTTGCTGGCAGGGTGGCGCTGCCGAGGCCGGTGGCACTGGGGATGCTGGGGGTGAGGGTGATGGTGGAACGCATGGTGGTGCGGGGGAGAGTGGAGGAGGATGCAGAGAAAGGGGAGGGAGGAAAGGTGGTGTGGGGGAGAGTGGTGGAGGATGCTGAGAAAGGGGAGGGAGGAGAGGTAGTGTGAAGGAGAGTGGCGGAGGATGCTGAGAAAGGGGAGGAGGGAGAGGTGGTGGAGTCAGAGGGACTGAGTAAGGGGGCAGTGGAGGAAAAAGGAGGTGCAGCAGAGGAGGCCGGGGTGGAAATAGGAGAGCTGAGGCTGGAGGAGGAGGGAGATGACCTGCCCGTGCCGTTGGCCTGGGTCTGGATCTGGATCTGGGTCTGGGTCTGGGTCTGAGCAACAGACTGGGCATGGTTCTGACCGAGGCTTAGTGACTGAAACTGGGTCTGGGTCTGGGACAAGGACTTGGACACTGACTGAGTTTGAGAGAAAGACTGACTTTGTGTGGACACCTTTTTAGTTTGACTCTGTGTCTCTGTAACATTTTGACTATTCTGGGGACTGTTGAGGTTCAGTTGAGAGTTATTTTGGTTCTCCTGGGCCTCCCTCAGGACACTTTCATAACTGGGTGCCTGGAAGGAAGGTTGTGACTGAATGAAGTGCCTCGGTCGCTCATAGTTAAAGGCACTGGGAGGGAAGGTGCTGGGAGTGAAGGATGGCAGGTCTGACAGGTTCATGTTGTTGCCTCCTGGCTGGGAGGACTGGAAGAGAGTTGACACACACATTTACAAAGAGTGAATTAGATGGATTTCTACAACTGACTGCAATAAAGAAAAGAGACTGAGAGCCTTTATACATTGCCATTCAAACGGTTATAGCTAACTAACACGTTTTTTTAAATACCATGGGCCCAGTCTTAGGCCTAATGCAAAGTGGCAGACAGAGCAGGTGTGATTGCTAGTTTCTGACTTACACAGCCATCATTTTGATGCCCAGCACCTATGTTGTCTAGTTAGCACATGTACCTGCGGCCATCTGGTCGCCTATAGGCTTGTTGATGCTGAAATGGGATGTAGTCAATCTTAGCACTATGCTGTTTTTACCAACAGAAAGCTAATGCACCATAGACAAAGCTGGTCCGTAGTATTTTTCCTGCTATTTAAAGGCCACATTTTTAAAAAACTCAGGTAGAGCTCAGGGGGAGGATGGCTGCTTTACTCCAAACAACGACCACGGACCACATGCCTGTCCCTCAGTGTGTGTGCCGCTGTTAAAGTAGCAATGCACACCTTAATGTGCACGTTCCCTCCTTAAAGGAAATAGGAGATGAATCTCTGATAGTTTAATTCATGTTACACCCAAACACACATATGAATAATTAAGAGGTACAATAAATGAAGATCACAACCTATTTGAACTTTACTCTGTGCCCAGGTTATCAACATTTAACTAGCATTTTGGACATACAAAATCACATATTATAGCTAAATAAGTTTTCTCAGGGAGCACAAGCACGAGAGAAGGTCTTACAGTGAAACTGAGCTTGCTTGGGGTGAAGAGCTTTGGTGTTTGGTTTGTATCCTTGACTTCAGTTGGTGGTGGCGGTGAGGGTGAGGGTGGTGGAGGAGGGCTGGGCGTAAAAGAGAGGACAGTAATCTCTGGTGTCCTTTGTCCCTCTGAGCTCAGGACACTCTCCTCTTCGCTGCGGCCGAAGGGTTCTTTAGAGGAGTGATTGGCCAGCTGGGGCTCTGGGAAGCTGACAGATGAAATCAGACATGTTAGCAAATTTGGATATTTGGATATATCTGAAAACAGAGAATCAGAGACACTGACTGATAAGATACAGAAATAGCTGTGATGAAAACCATCTGCAGCTAAAGGGATTTTTATCTGTGACAATATCCCCACCTTCAGGCAGTGGTGTCCTCTCTAACATGATATAATACCAAGATCCAAAGGCACCACACAGTTGTTGTGCCTAATTATAGGCGTACAATCATCCAATTGGGTAAAAGTTGAGTGTTTGCATGTAGGAAAACTAGAACATGCTGCATGGGTCTTTTGATTAATAGATTGTACAGAGGCTGCACAAGCTAGCTTGCAAACAAAGAAAATGGTTGTACTCAGTGCTCAATTTTGTGACCAAGCCTATAGGTACAATCATAGCTGAGATTTTTACCTTCATCATCAATATGTCAACTGGTGAGATAAACTATCAAGTATCTGGCAAAATTTATGTTCCAGTGCGGCTGCCACCATACTACTGGGACTGTCTAATGAGAGTAACAGATATCAGAGGGTCTGCTCGCATTTCAGCCACTCAGTAGTTTTCTTCCTGTATTACCGAGCCAGGCTGGTCCTCTACTTTTCTACTAGGAAAGAATGTTGTTCCCATGACTACCACGTAGTCTCGGCTACGCAGAAGCATAATGACAATAGCAGTCTCTATCTTCGCTCTCTCTCACACACTCACTCATTTATACACACTTGCTCACTGTTTTTCTGCATTTCCCCTGGTCTCTTGAGGGCACAAGACAGTTTTTGGCCAGCAAGCATCAGCTAACCTTGAATCAGAGACTTCAATCTTCAATCTGGATTAAAACACACTGATACAGACTATCACATGTTTGACCCAATGTGAACCTAAATCCTAAGAATGAAAAGTGAAAAACATTAAAAAGGATTACTAATGAATGTATGGGAAACACTGTTGTTTGTGACATATTAATTACCGAAATTAAGTCACAACCTCAAACTTTGAATTAAAAAATGGAATCGTCAATGCTGCCACGCTGACATCATGTCACGTCAGGTTGGCTTGCCAAGCCAGAAAAAAACACACACGTGTTGAAGTGCTGCGAGTCAACCTCCTCTAACTTAGCTACTAGCTAAAGCCAGCAGCTATTGGCTACAGCCAGCCAAACAACAGCATGGTGTTACACCATTCCTGTTCGGCTCCAGGACCGTGGTCGGGAAGCACAGGGGAGATGATTTCCTCCAGGGCCGAAGTTTGTGTTTACCTTCGGGGTGAACTCCTTTCACGTGTTAAGCTGATCGGGAAATAATACCAGGGAGCTTTGCTGTATCTTGAGGAGCCGTTGACTAGTAGTCTAACAAAGGCCATTAGCCCATTTAGCCGAATCAAAAAAAAGTTATAAACTAAAGAAAATACCAAAAAAAGAAAATCAGAAGCCCAAAATTAAAAATCGTATAGCTTCCAAGAACGACTATCCAAACAGTTAAATGGTTGGACAATATTCCCCCCTAGTGTGTCCATGTATTATTGGTGCAGCTGATGCAAAGACAACTGGATTGTTTCTGTTTTCCTCAAAACCGCAAATAACAACAGAGGTCAAAGTTTAAGTTAATTCAATAATTGAGTCTTTAATAGAAATGGATCGCTAATTGACATCCTTAAGTTAAGACATCTTGATTTGACACAGCAGAAAGTGCACAGGTGTTACTATTAACATCAACGACATTTAACTGTCCCAGCAATGCAAGTCATGTGAGCCGGCATGCACAACACCAAATGACTTAAAGCGTCACACCTGAACGTAATGCAGCAATGATTAAAGATTATCAAACACACCTGTCAGTGACAAGTCCATGTGGGTCTATCTAACATACACAGATACCAATATGGTGAACCTATAGCTCGCATTTCAGCAGCAGTGTACTTTACTTGTTCATTCTATTTAATTGGCACTGTGACCCTGGTCATTTTAAACAGCAAAATGGGTGTTTCCATTGAGACTCATCCATGAACATCATATGTTGTCTTCCTCTGCAAATGGCTAAATGATCATATTACACGATCGTACAGAGCGCTTGTAGAATGCATTAGGCTTGAGTGGAAATCAGCCTGTGTTCAAGTGACTAAATCACTGAGTGTATGCAGGGCTCCAGACTAACTTTTTGTACTGGTTGCACTGGTGCGCCTAACTTTTTTTTTTTTGGGTGCACTGGCACAAAATTTAGGTGCACTCGAATTTTAAAGCCATAAGGAGACCTTTCTGGCTCCACAACTTTAATATAACGTAAATGATTTCCAAACAAGACTAAGATATTGAGAAATCCTTGTCTTTATTTGAAGGACATTGACATAAGAAAAATAAGGTGTTTCACTATTAGGCAGCTCCTCTTTGGCAATGTTGTATGCAACATTACATTTTATAATAATTTCTGATTCCTCAGAGGACCTGATTGCTGCTGCCTGCCGCTGAAATGCAGCTGGGAGAGGGGCCACTTTCTCCACACACCGGTCCCTGCATGTAGTGTGTTTTTTTGACACGAAACGTTGTTGACCCGCTTACAAATGCACTATTACCGGCCATACTCTGACCGCACTCATGACAGTATACACAGTGCATTATATTACGTCCTTTATCGTACCGTAACCAGGGAAACTGTTTCAACCACTCCTGCCTGAAAGAATACGTTTTCAGGTTTTTACTTTGAGTCTCGGGGCCGGGCTCTTTCTCTAGCCGTTTTTAGACAGAGCACCAAGCCGCCAATTTGCCCGTCCTTTTGGTGGCTCGGTCCGCGGTTTTAGACAGAGGCCGGCAAATTGAGGGTCTGTTGTGGTCGCCTATTTTCCGCCTCGGAGGGTACACTTATTTCCGCCTCGACTGCTATCTAAAACCGAGGCGGAAATATGCCGGTCCGTGGGTGAGATGGGAGGAGGTGTCAATGACCTGTACTGTTGTGCGACCCACAACCGAGGAGTTTTAAAACCAGGAAACAGCTGATCACAGCAGTCAGTCCATTACTTCATCCACAGACATTAAGATGAACAACAGAGCAGCCGCTGAGATCCAGGAGCCTCGGTCTCTGTAGCTGTTTTGTTGTGTTAGCTTGATGTTATGTCGGAAAGCTAAGGATGGTCGCTACTTTCAAATTAAAAGCCCCCCGCTAAGAACCCAGTTCTAAACTCCAGTGGGGTACAATGTAAAGCTCTTATTTTGAAGACAAATTCTATGTCACTGTTCACAGCCCAACTTCCAGCTTCACGTCACGTCACATGTTTACGCCGACCTCAGAGGCGGCTTTTGGAAAAGGAGGAATATTACGCCTCGGTTTTAGAAAGACAGGCTGGCAAATTGCTGCCCTTGCCTTGGAGCAAATGTGCCGCCTTTTCTATCTAAAAAGGGCTTCTGACTCGGTTGTCTCCTCTGGTTCCGAGTCTTATGCCGCCGAAGGACCGGGGCTTGGCATCTCAGCAGGAACCGAGGGAATGGCAGCAGGGGTGAATGTCGGCTTAGATTGTTTAGTGAAAAAACTTTCAATACTTCTGCCTCTCTTCATTTTGCCTCGTTTTGTTTCTTTTCTTTTCCCCTTCCGCTGCTGTGGCGCTCGGGTTGCTCGCGCCACTCGCATTTTTTTTTTGTTTTTTGCCGCTCGCAAATTTTAAATACACACAACGGAGAGCAGTGACCACAGCCAATCTGAGGCAAAGTTCCGCCCAAACTCTGTCTCTTATCGGTTTAGACCAAGATAATGATCTACCATGACTGTCAGTTCAGTCACAGGAGAACACAGAGAGACATTGTGCTTGCAAAATACATTTATATTTTTTAGATGCACCGGTGCGACCTAGAAAAATAATTAGGTGCACTCTTAAAATTTTTGGTCGCATATGCGACCAAAATGGTCGCACTCTGGAGCCCTGGTATGTTTAACTATATATTTGAAATGCTTCTATGTGAAAAATAATGTGTGCCCGTGTGCATGTGTCTATGGGCCTACAGTACACGTGCATGGGCATTTGTGTTTGTGTCATTAAGTGGGCAAAGCTATATTGGTCTTGGAATTCGGACATCAGCTGGCAGGTGCAGATACTCTGCTGGTGACCCAACCCATTTAACACAAACACACACACACACACACACACACACACACACACACACACAGCTCTGCATGGCATTGTGGGTATAAGTATACTAAACTATCATAAGTCCTCTGTATGACGGGGACAATAAATATTTCACAGAATTTAATCAAACTTTTGAAAATAAAAGTGGTGGATCAACCTGCAGTCTGTAGTGAAATCAACTGGAAGGTGACATAAAATGCATAATTCTGTAAAAGGGATTAGGTATGAATATAATTCCTGATTTATTTGACTGCTCATCTGTCTACCTGAGGACCAAAGGCTGAGCTGGGTTCAGTTTTACTTAACTGTGTTGACAGCCAGTCAGAGCTAAAAAGAAAGTCACTGAGAGGGAAAACACTTCTTTAACTCAATCTAAGGTGTGCCAAACATGTAAAGCAAAATCTCCTCAGGAAAAAACATGACTGGTTTTCAAACTTGAAAATAATATTCAACTCACAATAATAACTAAACCCTCCCATCACTAATCTGAGATCATTAATTTTATTGTCGGAAAAATTCCAACCAAAGGAAGCACAGCATGCTACAGATAATCCAGTTCCTCTTTCCCAAATCAATAAAATAATCAGATGAACTTCCAGTCGGCCGAAGAACCTCAACATGACCTTAACAGCTAGACCGCTGCCAACAGTTTCTGAACAACTGTTGTTGTTTGCAGCAGTGAGGAAGGGGGGGTTTCTGAAGGACACAGTCGCCATGTCTGCAACTTCACATTACGGATGAGATCATAGCACCCGACACTGATACAGAGTGGACCGTTACACTCAGCCAAACATACTTCACACCATGGACTTGAGTCAAGGCATCAAGTCAAAGTTAAGGACACTTACTTAAGTATCAAATACAAAATCTCAAGAGGGAAAATATTAATACTCACTGAGGGGCATCTGTGGTATACTGCTCAACTGTTATTTTTCATCTGCTGCAATATTTCTACACTTTTGGTGGGAGGGTATTTCCCTGTATTTCTCACAGGTAAGCAAAGTTTTTGTATAGAAAACTGCAAAACAAAGTAGTGTCTGAGCGGGGGTGTCATTTTTCCATTCTACGTGACTGCACATGAATGCACCATTCTGGCAGTCTTGTTAACCAGTTACTTAAAACTTCTCAGACAGTGTTTTTTTCTGTTTTTTTTTTTGTTCTTTTTTTTTGGGGGGGGGGGGTTCCCTCACACATGCAAAACACAAAAACTGATTGCGGTGAGTGCAGATCTATGAGACAACTGAGGCAACACTTCTCATAGCTACCTAACATTTGACAAAATAAACTACAGTATTACAGGCTAAATCATCTGAGCTCTTTTGTAGGCCTGCTGGTAAACAGTGGAGCCTGAAGGACGCACAGTCCAAACTACCACTAAGGATGAGCTCATAGCCCATTCTAAGGTACCACTTGGCTTCAGTGTGGCTGTCTGGCAGGCAGCAAACACAACTTAACAGCACAATAAAGACACATATTTATAGCAGGTCTCTGAAGAAGCTGCAGAGGATCCCCGGAAAAGTGTGGGGTAGGTTAATATCATATTTCAGGTCAGTTCAGGTTAATTATAAAGCATATGAGTGCAGATGTGCCAAACACTAATAAATCCCCACTTTCAGCACAGCCAGGCGTCGACTTCACTGCCACATCATTTCAGAATAAAACCTCCAGCCTACTTCTGAGGACTTCTGCCACGCTGTGTTCTGAAAATTATGACATTTGCGACGACGAGCATTAACAGGTGCTCAAATTTTCACTGACCGTTTAAAAACAATTGAGATGAATAGCATCGTTGGCTAAAGTGGAGTTAGCTAAATGTTAATTTAAATTATAAGACGGCTAAACTTGTTTCCCCTCGTAGCCTGTTTGAAAGAGCGTCAAGCCAGATGACACACACACCCAGAATAGACTAAAGTCGGGCATAGTTTGACCTTTTAAAGACGACATAGAATATTATGTTTCCATGATGTAAACAAGGAGGGAAACTAGCTTGTGTAAACATCAGCTAACGTCAAGGTAGAAAGAAAAAACCGTTAGAAACGTTAAAAAAGTGGCTCCAAATATCCAAAGTTCCTGACAGGTTAACGGCAGCCGTTACCTGTGCGACGGCAGAAGGAGATATTTTCTTACCTCGTTCAACGTTTTCAACGCAACTGCCCGCAAACTTCAGTGAAACAGTGAGAATTAAAGTGAGAGGGCTTCCTCCGTGTGGAGCGGCTCCGCGCTCCGACGTGAAGCGGGAGGCTGGACTGCAACAGGTGACACCGCGCGCCCACGAGGACTATGTGAAGAGACGGGATCGCGCGCGCGTCCAGCTGATTGGTTTACTTTTTAAAAAACTCAGAATCGTCATCATAGCTGGATCTCTGTGCTCCAGTGTCACAGCTGTTCAATTCAAGTAGCCTACTATTCAATGTGATTTTATCATAATCAGTGTTTAAAGCCCCTTTCAGCAGCTACATTTATTTCCCTTGTTAACCGACCAAAACGATATCATACTCTCATCATAAATACAATTCATTCAAGATATTCATTCCTCACGTGATCTCATTGGGTCATTATTTTAAAAGAAACAAAGAAAGAAAAGTAAACTGAAAAATTGTTATGTTCTACAGTTGAAGAGTAATTCAACAACGAGCTCGTGTGGTTATAAAGTGGAACTACAACAGTGTCAGCTTTGATATGTGTGCTCCTGAAAATATACAGTACATATAAGGATACATACCAAGTAAAAATAAAATGTATGGAGGCCCATTTCTGCCAGACAAAATAATTATGTTAAGATAGCCTTGATTTATTCCCAATGTAAATACTACTTCTGAGATTAATTAATTAATTAATTATGAGGAGACAAAGTCATAATTAAGAGTTAAAAAGTAAAAATTGTGAAAAAAATTATGACTTTTTAAAACGTTCATAATTGACTTTTTCTCATAGAATCATGATTCACCATGGGAATAATTTTTTAAAAATTTTATCAGGCTTAGTTTTTCATCTTTTCCTCCCCCCCTTTAACTGGCAGGGATGGGCTTCCACAAACATAAGAAAGCAAGTGGGACACTGAATTTATAGATAAATACTTGTTTGCAGCTACCATATACTGAAGAATAAATTGTGTTTACTTTTTGAGCTGAAAAAAGTCTATTGAGCAATCAGAATCATAATTTTTATGCAACATTTTAGTGATAGAGACTTCCTAAAGAACTGCACTGCAATTTGTAACTGTGTTGCAAGGTAAAAATAATAAGGTCAGGAGTCAGAGGTCAGAGGTCATTCCTACAAAAAATTAGGATTGTGACTATTTTCTATTTGCTATAATGAAGAAGTGCATCACAGTTTTTTGTTCAAACAACACGGAGGTCTGCATTATTCAATGTTAATGGACACTGACTGAGATCGACATGTGTGTCTTGTGAGTGTGCACCATCTACTCACTCTGCCAGAGGGATGTTATCCTCGGGAGGGCTGTCAGGCCACTCAGGAGGGGGGAGGGTCATGGAGTCGGGCAGCTCAAAGGGAAAGTCCTCGCTGCTCTTTAAGGAGGAGGAAGTCTCCTGTTGGAACAGAGCTTCCTCTTTCTCTCTGAGAGAAACTGCTTCCTGCTGATGAACGGCCTCGATCTCCAGTTGCTCCTCCAGGTCTGCGAGGAGGGGTGCAAAACAAGAAATACTGATCATATTCATTGTATGATACAGTCCAACAGATGGACTTGTAGTTCATAAATTATGATAAGATATGAATGGATGTCTAACCTTCGTAAACTTCCAGGATTGCAGAGCAAGACACTGTGCCGAAGGAGTTGATGGCCACACATTTAAACAGACCAGAGTCTTCAGGAAAGGCCTCTGTGATCACGAGTGTACACAGCTCCTCTGCAGAGGTAACGTAATGAACGTTTTTCATTCAATAAAAGTCTTCCACACAAGATCATGCCATTCTTACGGACATGCGCTCATATTTTTAAACCAAGTGAATTACTCATACTCTTCACCGTGGCTTTGGATAGTTTGTGGCCAAAGAGATTTGATAAATCCCAAACTTAGGGGTAAAATACTCATTCTGTCTTAAAATAAAGCAAGTTCAACATAATAATACTCAATACCTTTTCCCTAACTCGTTTTTATTTTTCAGAAGCCTTGCTTTCTGTCAGTTTGGTCTTGGATCTATGATATGTTAAATCTTTCCACAGGGTTCAGGGTCATTACGAAGATTACTGGAGGATCCGAAGAGGTGACAGTTTCCAGTATTTCACTAAAACAATCTAAATCCTAGAGTAAAGGAATAAAAAACAATGTTCTGTATCAGATTTATTTATCTTTCTTATCATTTTGATTGTTTCTGGCCCCTGACATTTATCTCAGGACTCCCCGCTCCCACACAATCATTATTATATAACCAGTATTCTGTACGTACCTGGCACTGATGTAGAGCTGGCCTCTGGGAAAAAGCAAAAAGAGAAATTATTTTTTTAATCAAACTCATCAACATATATAAATCATAGCTGCCCTACATCTGAAATAAATCAGTTCACTCTTGTGTAATAATAATGTCAGATCAAGTGCCAGCTGTGATATAATGATTAAGTTATATATTCATGCAGCTTCATAGATCTGGATTAGCACTTTTTCAGAGTCCTGTGTTAATATTTAACTGTTTATTAGGCGAGAAACCTTTACATCTGACCCTGTGTCAGCCATAAAACCTTGAGCGTTTTACTGTAGCTACAGACTGAGGATCTCCATCTACAGAATAACAACTTTTGCTACTCGATTCCTCAGCCGTGGGCTACAGCACAGTGTTTCATAAAGTTCATTGGCATATAAGTCAAAGCTTTTAATTCGGATGGAATATGAAGTCTAATGAGTCACACACAATACACTCACTCTTGCGTAGTATCCTAAAATCATCAGAGTCCAGCACTTGTTCGTCCTCTCTGTACCAAATGACCTGCAGGGGAGGAGTCCCCCTCAGTCTGCACTCCAGGACCACCAGCTGCCCCTTCACTGTGGACACGTCGTGGAGGCACTGGTGGAGGTGACGGATGGATAAAGAGTCGGAGAAATGGAAAGTAATGGAAATGACTTTAAGTAATTAAAGTAGTGACAGAATATAAACATACGTGGAAGTACAATAAGTGTGTTTTACCTTTACAAAAGTAGGAGCCACTCCATTCCCTGAGTAGCTCTGATTGTAGACTGGACTCTGAGTCTGGAGATGGAAAATCTTGTGTTTAACTGAACTTGTTTCATAATTCCATCAAATAAGATGGCTCACTTGATTTGGATGTGATTACCCTCTGGGGGCTGACACACAGTGGCTGCACCAGGCTGGAGTGTCTCTGTGCCAAGAAGGTGGAGGAGGAGGCGGTGCTGGAGGAGCAGGAGGAGGGCTCTCGAGAGGAGGATGCAGAGGAGGAGGAGGAGATGGTCAGGGACATGGTGCTGGTCTTCTTCTGCACCCTCTGGACGCTGCACAGTTGCATATCAGCAGTGATTATGTCTCTGTTCTTTATTGTTTTCTCTGTGTGTGTGTGTGTGTGTGTGTGTGTGTCTGACTTACTTTGCCATGTTTCAGGCGCTCCAGGAGGCAGTGACAGACACTATTAGACTTCCTACAGAGACAATAGCAGACTGTCAGACACGTTACACTCTCTCATACCACATCAGCTTATCTCACAGTCATAAACTTGTGTGTATTGTGTTTCACTAAATGAATAATAGGCAGGATTTTGCGGGCATGCATGGTCAAGCATTACTAAATAATCCGGGGATTTACTGCCCAGTGAGGGAGGACATCTGCTTAGCTACATGCATTCATAGTGAGTACTATATTGGCAAAGTAAAATGCTCTCCCCGGTACTGCCAAGACGCCCCTTGAGCAGGAGATTCAGATCTCAGTTTTCCTGGCGAACATTACGTAACGTTACGTGGTGCGTCTTGTGTTTCGAGTTATTTCGAGAATGAGTGAATGTGGAAGTGAAGTAAAAAGTGAAGTAGAAAGAAAAAGAAAAGGGTTACTGTAAACAAAACAGATCTACTTAATGTGAATACAGTGTGGCTTTAAAGCAACACTATGTAACTTTTTTTAACCTTAAAAATAACAGCTTGTCATAATCATGTCAGTGGTGCATCAACCATCAACATGCACTATGTGACTTAAGAGGGAGCGAAGGATCACAGCGTAACATACATGTTGACTTCAAGATACAAGTTTTCAACACATAACATTGTTAGGACGTAATGACTTTTGTTTGTAGTCAGCACCCGCATTACATCTGACAAATTGTTGCAGACCTTGGATTTGTATTTACGGCAGTGGTGTCACACTCATAAACTGCGGGGGGCGCCATATCACACAAAATGGTCTACATAATGTTGCTTTAAGTTTCATGTAGTCTGGTGAAACACCACCCCAACATCACAGTCTTAGAAAGTGCCATCAGGTTCAGTCATCACCTTTCTGAAGGAGTGTAAATTGAAAGTTATTAACTTCTATAAAGGTCTGATCTGACTATTTGCCTGCACGTACTGCACTTTTTAAAACAAAGTACAGAAATGAAAAAGAACAACTTGAATGGAGCAAACAAAAGTGTATTCAGTGCTAAATACTGTGCATTCTCAAGTTTAGTGGCACACTCGCTCAACCTGCCCAACCTATAGTGTGTCATAGTTTCATCCAGTCGAAAGATCAGCGTTGGTCAGTTCCTGTTGGTTGTTTTCTCTCAAATTCAAGTGTTACTGGTATCAGTTATTAGGGACGCACTGGGAGAATGCGTCAATGGCTTGAGAGCATGCAGAGAAGAAAACTCGAGAATAAAATGGGGTGACTTGTAATTATTGTGTTCTTAAGTGAATAATAGAAGACTTCATTGAGAAAAACTGCTTTTTCTTGTTTTCAATTCAATTTCACATAACTTCTTTAAAAAAAAAAAAAATAATATTGCAAATATTATTTGTTATTCCATCACATACTCCGTATACTTGCCATGGCCTATACTATAACTAGGATGCAATGTCTGGCGATATTTGCACTGTTAGCAAAATGGTAGTGAAGCATGTTTCCTGATGATTCTATGGTTATCTGCAACCTAAAAGCACTAGGAAAGACTACAGCATGCAGCCATGCTTACTGCCAGAAATCCTAAATTTGAAGCCAAATTACAACAGACTTTTTCTGTGTTTGTCCTTCATTAAAACGGGCGCTGCACTAAAAATATTCACCAAATACAAGAACAGCTGTGATAAACCCAGAAATCCTGCTGTCACCACAGTCTATTCCTTCTTTAACGTTGCAAAGCTTGGCTGAACAGGCAAAATTGAAAAAGAAAAAAATAATAATGCTTGAGCGTTTTATACCCTGGGAGATCCCAGTGAGAGCGAAAACATTCTAACAACAGACGGAACTCCAGATGGTTGATTTAATTTGATCCTGCCATAAATCACTTACACGAAAAGCACAGATTCACTCCAACAACGATGAGCAAACTATAGACAAAGTAAAACAAACTCTAAATAGCACGTAACATAAAGAATATACTTTGCATAGAATTGACCTCACTTTTCACCAGAAGTCTGTGCTCAACTGTCAACTGGAGTGAAGATTAAAAGAATATACTGACCATGCAGGTTTCTCCTTGTAGTGGTGTAACAATACAGCATATGTATATACTGAAGGGCACATATCTAGTTAATATTTTGAGACAGGCTATTCGCTCAACTTTGTCATGCCTGATACTTCAACATGGAACAGATCCTCCACTCCCACTTACCATGTGCCGATCTCCTCGAGTGACCACAGAATTACCAGAAAAAACACACATACATGTTTTAACTACCAAGAGTGGACTCTCACTCTACACTGACGATGTGTGGACCTCTGTTTCTGAACATTTTGGAAAACAAAAGGAGGAAACATAAATTGAATAGAAAATGTACTTTAAATGTCTTGTCATATAATATAACTGCAAATTTGTTTTTTTTTGTCTAAACAAATTGCCAGGAGGGGACCTGCATTCTTAAGGGATGTCCACCTATGAAAGAGGGGACTTCCATATTCTGAAATGAAGCTGTCGTTACACATTCTTCTCCTAATCAGAGTTTGTTTGTTGCAACGTTTTTCTTTGTTCTTTCAAAAGTTGATGATTTCACTTTGATTCAATATTTAAACATTCAATTTATATAAATATTTTAACTCTATGACAGGAATATTACAAAAAGAATCATGGTCATTTTACTGGAGAATTAATAATGTGTATGTATGTATATATAGAACTGTGCACACACACAGAATGCAACAATTATATGAATACTGAAGTCATGTCATGTCATGGTCTGTAAGCGCTTTATCCCTTTTTCAAGGGGTTGCAGGGTTTTGTTGCTGGAGCCAATCCCAGCTGTCTCCGGGTGAAGGCAGGGTACACCCTGGACAAGTCGCCAGCTCATCGCAACACCCTCAGGAGCAATTTGGGGTTCAGTATCTTGCTCAAGGACACTTTGACATGCAGCTCAGCTCAGCCTGGAGCTGGGATTTGAACCAGCGACCTTCCGATCACAAGGCCGACCTCTACCTGCTGAGCTACAGCCTCCCCTGAATACTGAAGTGAACCATTCAAATCTAAATTTGGAATTTGCAGCATTTCCGGACAACCCAACGCCGTGCCTATGGCAGGAGCTATATCGCCTGTTGAGTGCACTTATACGCTGCACTCTTTGATCATCAGACCAACAAATGCATCACCTCCTATGTACCGGATCACCAAGTGTGCCCATCATGGACTCCCTTTGTTTAGCAATAGCATGGGGTATTTCATTTCATCCAGCTAATTGAAGGTTTATGGAGCCTTTCTAGTTTTACACCCACAAATCCCAGCCTGCTGCCCTCTGTGGATGTATCCTGCGCCCAGAGAAGGAGCTGACAGAGGAGGCCGAGGTTCAGGTTTCCAGGCTAAATTAAACTCTGCCGCCTCCTGAGCACAGCAGAGACTCTCTGACCTGAGAAAAATCTGGGTCTTTCCTGACAAAACTCACACAGACAAACAGTGGAGGGTAAAGCTTTACTTCACACCAAGATATTCTCTGCTGCGCCGTTTATAACCTTTTATTTCAGTTTTATCACTTCTGTCTGTCTGTCGGTGGAAGTTCAATGGAGGGACCACAGCACCAGAGATCAACACAGACTTAGCACTGTCTAAACTCACAGCTTAAGAGAAAGTATCTGCAGCATGTATAACATCCATGTGCACATCCAGTTTTCCCCTTAGATAATCACCCCCAGCAGGTATGTTTTTGTGCCTGTCGATAAAACAACAGCTGCTGCTGAACCCCTTCCTATCACTTGTCTCTCTGTTACATAATCAAGATTTATAGCAGCGCCAACAAGCTGCATTCATACAACACTACTAATGTGTTGCCTGGCAAGCATGGATAGAAAGAGGCATTCAGGAAGTGATGGACATGTTGATGACCCAGACAAGCACAAACAGTTTCGTAATGTGTAATTATGACGCAGAAAATGTTCCAGCTAAGAGTCTGATGTTTTTCTCATTTTCATGCTCATGTTGTTAAATTTTGGTGTCTAGTAAAACATGTTTACATGCTTTAAAGGCCCTCTTTATAGGAAAAGTTGATATTTGAGTCTCATTTCAAACACAGCAAATACTGACACTCTGGGTTTCTCAACTCGACAAAAAGTGATGCTTTGGATTTGTAAAACGGGTCGGCTGCCATCCTAAAGAGTTGGGAGTGAGACTCAAAAACACATTGTTTTTTCTAACTGAATTGTAAAAAAAGTTAATCCAAAACAGTATGTGCAATGTTTTACTATAAATCAAGAAACAGAGCTTAACTGTCATTTTCACTGTCATTATATGACATAATGTTATAAGTGAATGATTACAGGTTTTGCTGAAGTGTACATTTACATTTATGATGTAAAACCTTTCACCATTCAGCATAATCAAACCTTCATTTCTACAGAAATAAGATGTTAAAACACTATACATTTCTAGATAATACATATATGTTTTAACCGTAATCAACTGTCATTTCACGTAATGGCCTTGTAAATGGCTACTGAAAACATAAACATAAAAGCAAATTACCTGAAGAAAGTCAAATGATTTCATAGTTTCTGAATACAGGCCTTGCGCATTCCTCCGTGGATTGAGCATTTAATATACTTTAACAGAATTTATACAGCTTGAGACGTGCTGAATAATCAAAAATAACATGGAAATTTCACTTTATACAACATGCAAAGCAATTAAGTTTTGCATTTGTATACAGTTGCTGAGGTCTCAAGCGACAGGTTTAAAAAAAAAAAATCATCAAGAATCGGAACATTAGCGGACCACATATCCTGACTTTCAGTCTGTAATATATGTCTCTCTAGCTGGACCCCATTAACTTTTAGAGTGGATCCCGATTGAAGGATGGATCCAGTGACTCTATCTCACTTTCTCACATAAAGCTCTTTTTTTTGTTGCTTGTTTTACATTTCCATTACTGTCTCAAGTAATAACAAATGGAACTTGGTGAAAATAATCAGGCGTATTTAGGTGGCTGGTGTCTGTGAGTGACTAAAAAAGTGCCATCTTAGTTTAACATACAACAAATACATTGATCAATTCTGCGGTGGATGATATTAGATTAACTAGATTTGACATTTCAGAAAACAAAAAGGGCAGTATTACTAATATTGTTACATCCACATGTTAATGCCTCAGTCTGAGCTCACTCTGCTCCTGTGGGGATCAAAGTACAGTCGTCCCTGACTGAACCAATAAACTGCACGAGAGATCTCGAGTCAGGTGTGAAGCAGCAGGCTGCTTTTGGACACCCATCCATAATGTAAAAACATGTTGTACTTACAGATTTACACCACACATGCACACCCGCATGCAGAGTTTATATTTGTCTGTGTGTTTACAGCAGCTACAGTAAATTGCTAAAATACATTCTATATATGAATAGACTCATTTTAAACCTTTGAATGAGCAGGGGCTCTGTGCTGTTGTTAGTATGTTAGTGTGTGGACCGCATGTTTTCTCACTTGTAGAGATGTAGACTGTAAAAGATGACAGAAGATTCCTGTGCAAATACCCAACATAACATGATAAACAGATGTTCTGCTCTAACAGTGGAGTGTTTTGACCTCTGGCACAACTCTGGGGTTTATAGGGCAATGAATAATAATCGCTGATATTTTTAACACTGTGTATTCTCCTGGGACGATGTTCATCATCCCACCTGTTCTGCTCCGGGCAGGACGGAGTGAATATGGCTCAGTTACTGTATATTACCGGGACTTCAGACACAGCTACACATTTTTTACCAGACAGAAGAGGACAGGACATTCAGATGAGTCATAGTGGAGAATTTCTCATACAGTCTCTTATGCGTCATGGCACAGAATCCGGCATTAGAGTTGTGTGATTATGTCGGAGGGTGGAGGGAAACACTGCGAGATGGTTCATTTCTTAGCTGTTGCCATAGAAATGTCCTGTTTCCTGCATCAGTTCAGCATGTTATCTATTCCCTGTATTCTAAATCTACACACTGCAACACAAAATGTGTATTTCGCAGTCACATGGGTATATTGTTAAATGCATTAAAAGCAAAAATCAACTTTTAATGACAGATTCAAACATAGATTTGATGAAGTAAGGCTTTCAGTAGCACAGAGGAGGAGACACCAACACCTTCCCACAAACCTTGTTAAATTTAAACAAACCACCCACTGTGTAATTCCAGCCCTGCACACAACACCATGAAGCCACCACCAGCAGCGCTCAGCTGTGGACAGATTTAGCCCAGCAGAGGCAGATTCTAGCAGCAGAGCCAAATGAGTGGACCGCGTTGAGATTTACCAGCAAGCAATCATTACATAAGTCTGTGGGCTCTAATGTGATTGACAACAGACATCAAATCTCTGAACAATGCGTCAATGCCCTGCATGTGTGCATCACTTTAATCCAAACACGTACACAACTGTAGCGGAGCAACGTATAGGCGCGGGAATGTCAAGGCACCTGTGATGTGATTATAAAACAATTAAAAATGCATCTTGATCCATCAAAAAAAATTGCTTGTTGGAAATTTGTTCACACTGTGTGCCAACTTGCTAAGTTTAAAAAACTATTAGTATTGACCCATGATTAAAACAAACTAATGGTGTTGCTTACATCATCTTTGCTAAGACATTTGGACATCCTCACCAAAAGTAAAGAAGTAGCCTCGAACATAAGCCTCAGGAACGTGCAGCCTGTTCTTACAGAATTGTTGCAGGTGATCTTAAGTCACAATTTGGATTTTAAATACAATACAATACACAGTGTTATGAGTGGGAACTGGGAGGAAAAATATTTACTTTACTGAAAACATGCCATCAGGTTCTGGATTGTAACCTGCTGCTTCCATCTTACATACTGTACCTCAACAATTAGTCAACATACATCTTCTATGACATCTCAATGAAATGTTTGGCATTTGGGACAATGAATCCTATAATGACATTGGTGAATTCCTGACTTTTCATAAAACTAAAATGATTTGTTTTAAATGAACAAAATGGTCTTAATCTTCAACTGCCATTGGGTTAAGTTTGGGGTGATGTGTCTGTTGAAATGTCTTAGACTGAATTTTTTTAAAGCAACATTATGTAACCTTTTTTGTAACCAAAATCATGTTGATGGTACAGTGTCATGTAACAGGGGGAATGTAACTTCAGTGAGAGGGTAGAATCACAGCCGAACATACATGTTTACTTCAACACATAACACTGTTATGACGTAATGGGTTTTGTTTGTAGTTAACACCTACATTACATCTGACAAACTATTACAGACCTGGGATATGTATTTAACACAGTGAACTGTAGGGGGCGCCAAATTGCACAAATTAGCAATTTCTACATAATGTTACTGTGAAATAAACAGATGAATTTACTTCCATCATCTCTGTACACGCTCAGAACATAGACACAACACACCTGTTAACATTTGCCAATCCAATCCAGTTGGTTCAGCTGTGAGGTACAAGCAGCCAAGTCTGCGCTTCAAAAATTTTACCTGTGATCGTAACGTAGAGAATTGGATTTTAGAAATTATAATTTACCTCTCTGCTTTGTGACAAAAATCTTTCAAGAGAGAAATGCAATATTTGTTTATCACTTATGACTAAATACCAAACAATTCTCATTATCCTCAGGTCGAATTTGGCCTGCTGTAAGGTTTGATTTAGCCGACCAGATGTTTCAAAAGGAAATGCATTGTCAAAAATGTTTGTGAGCTATAAATGCTCTTTAAATATGATGGATCCCGAATTTTTAATTTTTTTTATCATCTGAGCATGACTTACAGAGTGACAGTTTACACAGCAAGGCGGTCAAACCATTTCGCATTTTAAAAATACAAGAAAGGTGTTTGCTTTTGGCTCGTGGGTCACCCTGGGTTTTAGTTTGGGCCCTCCAGGCAACGCAGTTTGGGCACTCGTGCTTCAGAGCTACTTAGCAAAGGTTAGCATGCTAACACACGCTGAACCTTAGCATGTTAGCATGATGACTATAGTCTTTAGCTCAAAGCACTGCTAGCATGACTGGACACTCTTAATGTTGTTGTTAGAGGGGTGTAGAGTTTGCTATTTATACCGTTACTGAGTAATGGACTTCTTAAATTAAGCAACTTTCCCACCACTACTTAGAGGTATCAAAGTTCAGACCTGCCCAGTGCTGTACTTACTATGGGACTTTCACCCATTGGTCATCTGCACATGTAAATAAACGTTATTTCATGGGTCCAAAGAAAATTTGAGACTTCTCAATTGATACACTTGCACAGCAGGTCGGCTTGACATGAATAAATGAGGATATGAAAACATCAGTTCTAGATTTTCTGTCCATAACAAACGATTCTCAGCCACACAAACAATGCTGATGGGAGGATTCAGATCTCTTTGTTATTACGTAAGAATCTGACAAGGTGCAGTTGTGATTCTTGGTTCTAAAGGTGATTTCAGAGGCACACCTGGATGTAAAGGGACTGTTGGTGGATTTCCTTAACTTGCTTTGAACCCATTTAAATTTTTCACAGTTGCATCATTCTGAAAAACCCCTTAGCCCTCCACCTCCAACTCTCCAATTCTCCTAACTCCTCAACTTGTCTGCTCGCGGGACGGATTTAGCCCGACTGGGTCACCTGATCTCTCGGTGCGCCAACCACAGCTCAGCGGCTGAACACAGCGTCATGCAGGCATGCCGGGCTCACACTGTGAACCCTCCCCCCTCCTTTTTCTGCCACCCACTCAGCTTTGGCTGCTGTGTCTTGTGTTGCCTCACCCTGCACACTATATAACTGACACACTCTTTTTCACTTCTGGCGTCTAAACACCCAAACGGATGTAACAGATTTCTCATCCGCTGCAAGAGTTTGCATCCAGGGAGACATATACAGGCTCATACACCCACTAACATACAGTTACATCATCACACCAACAAACACATTGAGACAGAGGCAGAAGTATACTGTAGGTCCTAGACAGACTGGCAGACGGACGGACGGACAGATAGATAGTGAGCTAGCAAGCTTCCTAGACGGACAGACAGGCAGACAGATAGTGAGCTGACTAGATAGATAATGGATAGTTAGCTTGTGAGCTAACTGGACAGATAGATAGGTAGTGGGCTAACTAGATAGATAGATATATAACTAGATAGATAGATAGATAGATAGATAGTCTGGCATATGACACAGCATAAATTTAGCCTGAGACAGATCCCAGCTGTCCTCTTCTTTCTGACTGCTAAGTCATCACCACAGTCAGTCCAGCACTGGCTGCAGTATCAATAACATGCAGGAACCTGCTGGCCCATCACCACGTGAATTACAACATTTGATGAACTGATTATTTTTACTTCCTCAATCCAAGCAAGTTGCAAGATCACAACAAAGACCTATGTAAAAACCGAAACACAGAATATTCCTTCATTGATTGTACTCCAGACCAGGATTGAGCTAAATATGTGGTGTGTAAGCTTCATCCGACAGGTTCCTTCATCCTGCAGTGAAATGATCTGTGTCTTTGATCCAGCCATCTGCATGCAAAAACAGGCCCAGCTGGGCCTTCAACACTGGGCTCTATCCCACCTGTAGAAAACCTGGACCAATCTGTCCTCTTCCTTACCTGTCTGGTCTTTCCCCCAGCAGGCTATAAACCCAACAGCAACAAACGTATTGATCCAACAGGAAGTGTGAATGATCCAAATGCTAAATCCAAAGCTGCTCTATGACTGTGAGGCTTCCAGTCATGGCTTGGTCACTGGACGCTCCCAACTCTGGGCGAGCTGACACACACATTTACACACAAACACACAGACAGGGGCATGTGTGTGTGTGTGTGTGTGTGTGTGTGTGTGTGTTGGGGGGGGGGTTACGTTGGTGGAATGGGGTTAGGAGGGAATCTGAGGCTGGTGAGGTTGGGGGTGAGGAGAGGGGAAGGAGGGGCTCAGTTGGAGGGGTAATAAAGGTGCAAATTTAGAGCGGAGGAAAGTTTTCGTCAACAGTGACAAACCCAGTGCAGAGAGGAGAGAACAGGAGCAAACAAGTGTCATCGTTAGCTGGCTTGAGCAGATAACAGCCATCCAACACAATGCTAAGACAGAGATCATCTGTTAAAGTTTGTATTCTTTCAGGGATCATAAACAAACAAAAAACAAAGGTCATATTCAGACGATTTCAAAAGAGGAAAAGTTGGCTGATGTGTCGGGGCTGGAGGCTCAATGACCCAACTTCATCCAAGAGTGTGAGACAAGGGCCAGGAAACCTGCGACTGGTGCCAGTGAGTCTCCAACTGACACATGAGATGAGACCCCTGGAAATGAGAGAGTGAGACAGAGACAGAAGCAGGCAGAGAGACTGAGAGAGATTTTTTTTTAAATCTTAATACAGTAAAACACAGCAATAATGGGGGGAGAGAAGGTAGCAGAGTTAATGGCAAATTCAGTGTCTGAAATAATCAGAGGACTGTTTTAAATTCAGCGACCTTACCCTCAGACATATAAAGACGTAAAAAGAAAGAAAGAAAAAAAGAAAGAAAGAAAGAAAAGAGGAAAGGAGGGAAAGAAAGACATGAGTGTATAGCAAAGAAAGCAAGGAAGAAGGGAGGGGCAGAAGGATGGAATAATGAGGACACCAAAAAAAAGAGAAAAAGGAAGGAAGGAAGGAAACTCGCTGAGACTTTTATTCTGAAAGTACTCAAAAAGCCAGTGAGTGCCTGTGACTGTTTGTGACTCTTATTTAGAAAATCCGTCAAACCCCAGGACCCTCATGTGACCTCTGTCCTGCCTATCTGGTAGCTTTTATTTTGAAAATGCAGTCTACATTCAGTCGCCTTTTCACGGCAGACATTTTGACTCGTCAAATTAGAAAGGGCACAGGTGGAATTTCTAACATTAATTACGGCTGCATTCCATTGAGGTGAGCCACTTTCAGCAGGCTGGTTTGTGCAGGCGCTCACTGACACTGGGACACTCAATAGGACGGAGCCATCGCTCTTGTTATCGGTCACACCTGTGCCTTTCCTGCTCTGAGTGAGTGTGTATCGTTTGTACTGCTGGAACGATGAAGGACAGATCTGGACAGATTATGTGACTAAAGGCTTCAGGAGATCTCAACATTGTTATGAAATCAAAACAGACAATGTTATTGTTGAACTTGAAAACTTGATCATGGGTCTGTTGAAATCAAGCTGCAGGTAGATACAAGAAGTCAAGTACGACTGTTCAAAGCAAACAAGAACACGTGGCTCAATTCCTCATGTTTATTGTCGTCTCACTGTCATTACATGGAAACACACGTTAGTTTTGTGTTGGTCACAAAGCAGGAGGGGTACAGTATGATGCATCCAACAGAGGTCCAGTGCAAAAAAAAACAAAACAAAAAAACACAACAAAGGATCAAGTTCATATGGTTCAGACATGAAAATGATTAAAGGGAATATGTATTGTATATAATATTTTGGTATTTTATTATTATAACGTCTCTGTAGAATTTACAACTTATAAAACATCTTTCCTGCGTGTGAAGCAACATCAAAATCTTTATAAACTGACAGTAATTGCATAAATCTTGACTTTTGGGGAACATCAAGTAAATCTCTATCGGTCTGTTGGCGCTTTAGAATGAGAGCAAATAGGAAATTAATACGGTCAATGAATGAGGAACAAGAGTAGAAATCTCTACCCAGACAGGCTTTTCGTTGCAGTTATTGTCCCTCCTCGTCATTCTCTCTCGTCCTCTGCCCCTTTTCTCCTCATCGCAACCATCAATGTTGAAAAACAATCAGTCTACATGTGCAGCTTGGCGCCACTTGTTGAAATTCCGGCCGCGTTGACTCTGTTAGCATGTTCGATAAGTCAACCATTATCTGGCTACCCTCAGACTGATGGAAAATATTGTTGTCCACAGAACATTTCTGAAGCACC
>CAEMYA010000062.1:1172085-1185871 GCA_903131615.1 Diplodus sargus | reverse complement strand
GTCCCAAATCTGTCTTCACAGAATCTGGTTCAGGGTAAGTTGTAGGTTCTCAGGACAGCTGCTGATCTACAATCAGTTAGTCAAAACTGAGCCACTATAATGACTCTCAGCAGTAAGTTACATGTTTAATTAAACTGTTGAAAGGATTTAAAATGTATCATTGTTAATTAGGCAACTCCACATCCACTGTGTATCTGGTGTTAATGTATAAACACACTTTAATGCTTTGGTGTGTGTTGTCATTTCATTGTGTGTGCATGAGCGAAACTTACCAACCGATGCCGGCATCTCCCCCCACTGTAGCACGGTATCCTTGGTGATGCGGCCGTAGGTGTCAATGTAGACGCCCTCGTCTTCATAACAAACCAGCACCTCTGTTCCAGCGCTGTTTGGCAGAATGATGATAGCATGGGGATGAATGGAACCTTGGATCTATGAAATAAACACAAAGCAAACTTTGTTTGGACTCGTCTTTGTACAGAAAAAGGAACGTCTGTACATTTTGAGATGCATGCCAGCTGTCTTGATAGTTTACTTACAGTTGACTTATGATATTCAGATGATATCTAACTATGTCTTTCAGTCCCAGATTCAAAGAACAGCATTTATTTGATATCAATATATCGTATCACTTTCTCTGCCGATATGATTATCAATACACTGGGACCAAATATTGATGTTTCTGTTAAAACATGCATGTGCTATGTTTTGTCAGTGTCATAATGTCTATAAAAGATTTCAATAAAAATATCTTTAAAAAAAAACATGCAGGTGCTCCAATTCCCCTGATTTCACTTATTAGAGTCATGACTCCGTAACTCCTTACTTTCTGGCAGCTCAGCCTTTATGACTGTCTACATTGAAATGATACCACACCTGGACTCTATGCAATTTTTTGTACATTGTTTGATCTCAGTCTCATGTGAAATTCTGTGCAACTGACACCACAATGCAGTGAATCAATACATCAGACCTACACCTTTTAGGGGTATTTTGTAGTATTCAGTTAGACATATTGTGATGTATCATTAGATAATTGTCTTGTATCAGGTATCATGTATAACCAGTTATCTTGGGAGACGTATTGTATAACCAGTTCAAAAACATTTATCTGCCCAGTTTAAAGACGTTTATCTAAACAGTTCACAAATATTCCACTAACCGATTCAAAAACATTCCAGTTCAAAGAGGTTTATCTAACCAGTTCACAAACACTTATCTGCCCAGTTCAAAAACATTCCTCAAACTGGTTCAAAAACATTTATCTGCCCAATTCAAACAAGTTTATCCAACCAGAGACATTTCTCTAGTCAGTTCGGTAACATTTATCAAACACACCTCAGACACCTTCATCTGACAACAGCTCAGATCTAAAAAGGGAATCGCTTTGGAAACAATGCTCCTCCTGGAAAACATTTTTTTCTTTTCTATGTTAAATAAAATGGTTATTTGTAGTTTATGTTCCATACATTACCAGAGGTTGAGCCACCACAATCCTGAGCATCAGAACAGGCATCCACAGACGCAACGCAATCTTAATCCTCTGCCTTGGAATCAGCATTGTAACATACTTCGCAGGCAACAATGAAAAAAGTGTGTGTGTGTGTGTGTGTGTGTATCTTTAAGTGGGTAAGCGTGTGTAGGCAGATTTTGAATAAATGAATTGCTTTTAACAGTGATGATGAAAAAGAAATCAGTGGTTTAAGTGAATGTGTTCAAGTGAGTGTGTGCATGTGTGTGTGCCTAATTGAACATGGGTCAGAGTATATGTATATACAGCTACACAGAAAACCTAGAAGTGTGAAGTGTCCTCAAGAGCACTCAAAGACAGTGAACTATGAGGATGTCTAAGAGTAAGTGAGTGGGGTTTAGAAGCGCTCTGAAGCAGTGTGTGTGTGTGTGTGTGTGTGTGTGTGTAAGAAAGAGTAGTGCAAACCTTACTGTAAGTGTAAGAGAGAAAAGGAAAAAAGGAAACGACGCGAGAGAGCTGAAATGATATCGCGACGGCAGCAGCAGCAGCAGCAGCAGCATAAGGCACCGGTGTTGTAGGCAGCTATGTGCAAACTCGCCTAATATACCGAAGGAGGACCGACTAAAAAAACCCACTCCCAGCAGGAGCAAGAACAGGTCAGGACACACAGAGTTAATGATCGCCAGAGAAGGGGGACAGGAAAGATGTATTTTTAGAGCTTGTTTCTCTTTCCGTAAATTCGTTAGTCTACCTCTCCAGCTCAAACTCCCCCATGCAAATAGAAAGTAGCACACAGTACGGGTGGCTGGGGCAGTGTGTTTGTGTGTGTGTGTTTGTGTGTATGTAAATGAGCGAGAGAGAGGTGTGATAACATGATTGAGAGACAGAGAGGGCAATACATCTCAAAAGAAATGTCCTGCATCCCGTTTTATGGAATAAAACCAAAAGAAAGCCATTTCAAAAAGAGTGATTTAGGCATATCACAACTCGTCATTAAACACTGATGTGATCATAATATTCTTCATTACCTTCAAACTTCAATCTTGCACTATATGAACTATCTAGTCATAAAAGTCAGCAGGGTGACCCCTGTGTCTTGACCTATGGCAAAGATAAAAAAATAAGACAGTGGCCACATTGCCACAGTATCACAAAATGACTGAAAGATGAGGAAAAGCTTTTATAAATAATAAACCATAGAAAGCAGAGGAACCTTGCTTCCTGCTCCAGCCACCCACTCAACACCATTTACAGTATATGCACAGTAGGTGAAAGAATCTGGCATGTTTGAACAAACAAACTAATGACTTGAGAGATGCTGCTTACATTTTCTACTGGAAAACAAAACAGGTTAAAGCGAAATCTCTAAGATCTAAAGTTGAAATACTTAGTTGTACTTACTCCGTAGATCTTGTTCAAAACATATCTAATATGATGTGTCAGAATCTGAATGTGACTATGACTCACCGGAGGCTGAGATTTACATGCCCACATACAAATGCAGAAAATGACCTGCTCTGTCTCTAATTGTACCGGCAGTGGGCGATTTGTTCACATTGAAGCACATAAATTCATTTGCACAGAGCATTTTGGATTCACTGTAACTCAAGAAGGTTTGCATCATCTAAAGAATTTCACAAATTTAACCAACACATAGTTTAGCTGTGGAATTCCTTGCAGTTACCCTCATACTTAAGAATTTCCTAATTATTTTGGAGACTTAACTAGCAATGGAAAATAATTACATAATTGTGCTAAAGTAAGCAGTAGTACATCATTCTACTATATATTTACAAACTGATATTAGGCAGCTCTGGTATTAAAAGCCTATTGGTAATTACTGTGTGTCTCTGTCATAGAAACTGATTGATGGACAACATCTATTCAGGGAGATGAATTCTCAAATACTGCACCCTTACAGCTTGATAACTTACAAGACTTAGGGACAGGAGTGCTTTTAGCATTCAGACGTCAACTTATCAACATACAAATCCCTGTCAGTCTGTCTGTTGTTTGCATGTCTCTAGAACCGCTCATCTGAACTTCTTCACACTTGGGAGGTTTGTTGCTGAGGACCAGAGGAAGAACAGTAGTGAATTTAGACATGCAGATGCATTCAAAATTATCAAATTACTCTGCACTGCTCTGTGCAGCAGTGGAGGCGTGGCTTTAGTGCTCTGGCTTCATGGTTCTGCAGACTAAAGCTGGGCTCCAGGTGATCCCTCTATCATGAGGTCGTGGGGAAGGAGACTTAAACAAAATGGAGTTTAGCATTGTGCAATAGCTTGCTGTAGTAACATGCAATGTCATTATTTTTGAAGATATTCAGTCATGAGCCAATTAGAGAAACTAAAAATTTAAACTGATTGGCATCCTGAGAAGTGGACTGACTGAGCGACTGACATTGCAGTTATGTCAGTGTGTTATTGTTTAGTTAGTTATGTTTTACATGGTTGACTATTCAAAACCATTAGGGAGTTAAGAACATGTCACTCTCTGGATTAAGTATTATCCTAAATCACACGTCCAATAAAATCTACCGTAGCTTGGAAGGGGCACAAAAGTGTCTTTTGACCCAGGATTCACTTGATCAATTTCTTTCATTTTACCCCATAAAAGAGAGAATGTCTGAATAGAAATGTGAGCATTAGTCACAACATTCTGCTGGGAGCTCCACCTGCCCACGGACTGAACAGAGAGAGAGAAAGAGCGCAAGAGAGCACTGATAGTTTGATAACAAATAAAAATGAGCAGAAAAATGGGCAAATGAACAATGCTACACTGGATGACAGAGTGGGAGGAGGAAAAGAGGATGAAAAAGGAAGAGAACAGTGGTTGACAGCTATAGACTGAGTGGGAGGAGAGTGGAGGCAGGTGGAGAGAGGAAAACGGGAGAAATACAGGAGAGCAATGACTGACACCTGCAGACTGTGAGTGGGAGGAGGAGGAACAGGAGTAGGAGGAGGAGAAGGAGGAGGAGGAGAAGTGCATCCTGAGAGATTGAGAGGACTGAGGTGATGTAGTTCGATAGAGAGATAACAGCAGATGGATAAAATGACATAAAAAAATGTTGAGAGAGCTTCAGCTACAGTGAGAATAATATCTATATAGGAGATCTTTAAATATTTAATACTAACCAAAATATTTTCAGTAAAAAGACACCATCTATATAGACATTTTATATACTTAAAATAAAATTAATCTCCCGCTTTTTATCTTTACATATATCAAGGAGCTCAAAATGCTATCAAATATAATTATTTTAAAGTATAAAGAGACTGCCATATTCACTGCCCTCCTAGTCTTCACATCTTGGGAATAAGAACAACAGCCACATCAGGATGTTCTTTGTCGACTTTAAGCATTTAATACCATCTCACCCATGAAGCTGACTGAAAACTTAACACTCTGGGTTTGAGTACAGCACCCTACATTTTGGTACTGGACTTCGTCACAAGCAGACAGTATGGATTGACAGTCACATCTCTTCTATGTTAGTGCTCAACCCCAGAGACCCCCCAGGGCTACGTGCTCAGCCCCCTCCTGTTCACACCGTACACCGATGACTGCACTCCCAGACATCAAGAGAACTCTGTAGTGAATAATGCAGATGACACTAGTTCAGGCAGATCAGACTTCCCTCCATCCTGGTTTTGGGCCAATCACATCTGTTTATGTAATATGGGTAGTTTGATAACGTGTGCTGTGAGCCAGTGGGGTTTGAGCACGAGTAGGTGGATTCTGTTGTGTGAAGGATGCTTGCAGTAGGTAAACTTTCACTTGTTTCACCTTA
Source organism: Diplodus sargus (assembly GCA_903131615.1). Taxonomy (NCBI): domain Eukaryota; kingdom Metazoa; phylum Chordata; class Actinopteri; order Spariformes; family Sparidae; genus Diplodus; species Diplodus sargus. The sequence goes on along the minus strand of CAEMYA010000062.1, from coordinate 1,180,607 downwards.
GAAGTCCCTGAAAACTGTTTTTGAACAAATCTGAGGCGAGACATAAGTAATCCAGTTGCTGAATCTTCACGCAAATTAGATCTACAAGATCTGATGGCAAGGGCACTATTGCCATGCTGGTGCTTAATGAGTGGCTTTATTTAAACCCTCCATCAGTCAGTTTGTCTTCTTGTCAACTGTCATGGTTCTTCCTCAAAGAGAGAACCAAGATGTCATGTGTAGTTATTGTCACGGCAGCCAGACTGTCGTTATGGCAAGATCAACATCACTAGCATGGATTAGCAATAGCACCAATATTAGCTCTGAGAAGCAGCATCAATATCAGCAGGCATAGTAATAGCTATCACTCAAGCAGAGTAGATCTTTGGTATTAAGGAGCTGTACAGTTTATTTGTGGTCAAACTGTAACCTGTACTGTACATGTACTGGCACTGGACAAGTTGTCTGCTAAACTTTTCCCTCGCTTCAGTTGCTAACATCAGTCTGAAAGCAACCACCCTGGCTATCTCTCCTTCTCTTGCTTGGCTACTCACACATGATGCACTGTCCTGTTTCTTAAAGGAAAAACGCTGCCATATGAATCCCGGATTGTACCTTCGTCATACATCATTATTCTATATTGGCAACATCTTAATTTTACTGACACTGAACACAAAATAAAGCTATTTGTCAAAAAATATTTGGCAAACAGTGTGACTCATCAACACTGCCAGAAAAGGACTGAGAAGGGAGGTTTAATGGTTAGTTCTGACTTATGAAGTCAAGGGCACTACTGCACTGCCGATGTATTGATTTAATGAGTGACTGTGTTGACTGGTGTTTTTGGGCTGAATGTGTCTTTTGCATTTGAGAAATGCCTTTTTAACATGAGAAACATTTTACCAGATTAATCCTATTGGTGACTCCCCAAGATATCATTAGTCCTTTTTTCTGTTTTGAAAGTCAAACAGGAAATTCTGGGACTTTTCAGACAGGAAAGCAGAGAAATAATCAAATGCAGAGAGCACAACTAATACGAAATAGACTCTTACATGTGTAGGCAGGTAGAGGTCGTAAGGTGTTCCGGAGTCGACATCAATGGCGTGGAACCCAGACAAGGATCCATAGATGACCTTTAACCTCTGACCGTCTTCCACTGTCAGGTCAACGGACATTGGCTTTTGAGGCAGAGACCTGAATGACTGAGGAGACACAGAGACAAACATGCAAATCTCATTCATCATCTTTAACGACACATTTTATAAATAAACCATGACACCAGTCTAGTGACCGACCGATTATCGGCCACCGATATATCGGGGCCCGATAGAACGGCCTAATTTCTTTTGGGGGTTCTATCGTATCGGTGAAACGTTGCGCTGATAGAAAAAAAAGTGTGTCAATGACAAAAGCACGCGCTAGTGTACTGATTTATTTTGTCCAGTGGGGCGCGCTGAGCTCAGCCAGAGACTTTGGCTCAGCTCACCTTTCAGTGAAGTCCCTTCCCCACTCTATACCACGAAACCTCCCGACCACCTGACCAGTCAGCCGATTGACCAGTGGACTTTTCCCCCTTTTCCACAAGCCACAATTGCTGTATAATTGTGGACTGGATTGTCCTGTGTTCATTTCCCCATGTTTGTGAGACAACGCGGAACGCTCCCCACTACGCGCTTGCTATAGTAACTTTTAATTGAAAACGTTATTAAAAGTTTGCACAAAAGCACCGAAGGTTACAGTTTAATACAAATACAATGCTAAAAGGATTGAACCAAGAAAGCACTAGTCTCCCCGACACGACGCGGGATCACTTTTATTTTATTGTCGTCATTTTGGCTTGGTTTGATTGTGTGTGTCCACAGCTGGGTTGGTTTATGGAGGGGACGAATGAACGACATGTTTTTTGGCATGCATTGCTGACCTGGACATTGTTTCTCAATAAATTAGAAAAACTTTTCCTATCATTCCCTTTTTCTGTGCATGGTTGAAGGAGATCACATCCACGCTCCCTCCTGCGCAGAAATGTCTCCTTTAGTCACATAAACCAACCCGGGTGTGTGGACACATCAACTCGCCACCCGCATCTATTTAAACTCTGTCACTTTGCTTTGTTCTTTTGCCCTGATGAAGACCTCCAGGTCGAAACGTTGGCCATGTCTGATTGATAACACAATAAATTAAGTAACGTGAGGCATATTTAACATCAAGGCTACGAGTGTGCCGCATCACTTCATCAACGCTGGTGTCTCTTTTTTGTGGCCGCTGCCAGCGCCACACGGGCTTTGCCATTCAGCAATCAAGCGCTGTTTTCGTCTTTGTTAAAAACAATAACAGCAGCAGCTGTAGGCAGCTGAGATCGCTGTGCCGTCTGTTTTGCATGCAAATATGAATTTACACAGTAAAATGAATGGTTCTCTATTTACAAATTTAAAAATGCATAGGTTAAATAATATAAATGTTTTCTTTCCTTTATTACACAGATGGCTGAAAAAAGGAGCAAAGTATGTAAATGTTAAGTCTTGAATAAAGACAATGGTTTAAGAAAGCATCTGTCTGTACTACTGTCACTGTGACTGTACTATTGCATAATCATATCGGTGCAAAATCTATGCACAATCCAAGGCCTGTTTTCATTCCAGCTCAAAAACTCACTATATTGGTTGCATATTGGCTATCGGTGATTGCACCCCCTCTAATATCGGCTAACGTTATCAGTCGGACACTACACCAGTCATCCAACTGGAACCGCTCCATTAATATAAAATCAGCAAACGACTTTGACAAGTTGAAGAGCATAAAAAAAATTGGCATCCTAATATAGTCATGCTACTATTTCCATGAGGTAGTATCTTATTGGCCTTTTTCCGTCAAGAGAGGGTTAAACTACGTAATGTGGAAGAAAAGTAGCTCAGGCCACGAAGGACAGAAAGAAATGGGACACAGCTCTGTTGAGGTTTCTGTGTGTTGACTCTCACAGCCTGGATGTGTCATGTCTGTGCATCTGGCTGTGAAAGTGACCCTATTAGACTTTTTTAAAAAAAGCAATCATGATAAGGAAAGATAAGACAATGGAGGGCGGTATTGATAACCTTTGATTTAAGTGTTTCAGAGATACCAATTTAGAATGACGTTTAAGGAAATTAGCAGCTGCACAGGTTGAATTTGGCACGTAACTTCACATGCTTGAGATTATTATATCTTAATGGTGTTTTTAGACATCTCAGACTCTGTTAGGACTTTCTTTCTTTCATTCATTCATTCATTCATTCATTGCTGTAAATTGGCATGCTAAACACAGCATGTTAGCTTGGCAATCCATTGGGTATTTCAGATATTCACGAGTGACCAAAATGATGAGAGGGCAGACTGAATAATCCACAGGCTGATATATGTTGCCATCCCATGAGCCATGCAGCTAATGTGGCTAACAAAAGATCACAGCATACACTGCCAGTGAGCTCCTAGCTCTATTTATCCACATGGTTGACATATTAGTTTTTTATTTAAATGTTACCAACCTTGAAGGCCATGAATTTGTGGTATGGTTTTGGTGCCCAGGCATAAACCTCCACTGCATTCTTCAAAGCAATCACTAAGAACTTGATCTTCTCGTAACGCACTGAGGAAACAAGATGGACAGCGAGGCCATTAGAACCAGATTACTCTGACTCTGGACATGTAGCTCTCAGAGACCCCTATTAAAACAATACTTGTGGTTTTAAATGTGTTATAGTTTGTACACTGGGTTTAGCTGTACTTACCAACTTTATAGTGCACACAACCCTCCAGGTCACCTACTGAGGTCCAACCCTGTCTCTTCTCAACCTCTGGGTCGTTGTGCAGGATTTTATTCCTTAACCAGGACAGGTAGTAGAGTCGGAGCTTGTTCTTTTTACCTACAGACACAGTTCACCCAGTTACATACAAGTGTAAGATATTTTGAGATGTGAGCATGGCTGGAGGCCACATTGCACTCTGTTTAGTCTGCTTCTGTCTGCTTCACTGTGAAACTCAAGTCAAATATAGTAACTGTGTGAATCAGCCAATTGAATGTTCTTGGTGTTTCCACAGCTACACTGTGTGTCTGTGTTTTGTTCTGTACTTGAAGCTACATACAGATACCTGATATAGTGATCAGGACATTGAGTCCCTCTAACACATCCATCTGCTGAAACCTTCGCCTGCTGATGAGAGAGTAGACCTTCCCTTGACCACTTCGATCCAGCAGCCACAGGCCGTTCTCTGTTCCCACCAACAGATTCACACCTACAGAACCAAACACACACACAGCTTACACCTCACAACCAACATGATCTGTATTTCATCCATCCCATCCATCCGTCTGTAAAACATCAGTAAAGCTGTATATTCATTTTAGAATAAACAATATATGAAGTGTGCACACTGTCATAAAAAGGACATTGTCTACTGATGCTATGCTAGCTTCTGGCCTGGATGAAGAAGTGAATAAAGTTTTTTGCTTAGCAAAGGCAAACACTCATCCAGTTGTATACTTTAAGGTAAAGAATAAGCAATATAAAACTACTAACCCCACAGTCCAGCACAGAGAACCTCGGTGTTGAATTTCTTCTTGTACTTGCGGATTTCTGGAGTATCACTCTGTGGCCGAATGTTGGTTGGGTTCACATTCACAACCGAGCCCTTCCTGTGGTTCTCTCTCTTGATCTGATCACACTTACTACCCGCTGCACGGAAACAAAAAGAAAATGTTAACAATAGACAGGGTAGTTCAGTGACTGATAGTAAACTTGTGTTCTCTCATCCCTACTGCTTTTTTAATTGACTTTACTATGTGATAACATGCAGAACTGAATGTTCTATATGTGTATATGATTGTGTGACTGAACGTTTGTGTTTGTGTGTAAATGTACTCACTGGGGCTCTGTGGTGGTGATGACATGGGAATCAATCTTGGATCGATGAAGGACAGGAAAGAGGAAGAGGAAGATGTGGAGGTGTTTTTGCCAATAGGACTGCCGACAGCCTGATAATGAGCAACAACAAAAAAAGATTAATCCACACTTTTTTTTAATTGTTTGGTTTTGGCTTTGGTTGGTTTCAGGTGCACACATTCTGATCATAGCTTTATATATCAGTGACATCAACTCTGAAACCTCTTAACACCAGCAACAACTCTTTAATTCATTATATTAAATCAGGATGGATACTACAACAGTTCCATCACCACTGATACTGTACCGTTGCACCCAAACTGTGCCACCACCTCCCTCTGGTGGACAAATACAACTAATGCAGCTATAAGAACATACTTGGATATGGACAAAGCTTTATAATGCTCACAAACTATACTTATGAATTTGTATCAAGAATCTTCTCTATTTTATGTATATTATTCAGCTCACTATTATCACTTGTCATGATAGGGTCGAAACAAAATTCTTTACCTGATAACAATCTTGAAACACCTATCCCAACCCAGCCCAAAGCTGTTATTGAAACAATTTAGAATTTAGACGTTGTTTTGGACTCTTTTGAAAGTTAGAAGCTTTCAGAAACTCGTGCTTCTGATTGTTTTAATGCAAAAAGGAGCTTTAAGATGACCTGCAACTGTCCCTATTAACCAGAAAAAAACAATGTGATCACATCATAGGCATCTTTTAGATAGAAAAGGTGTCATATTTACAGCAAGGTAAAGGCTACAATGTGCTGCCTTGTCTATCTAAAAGGGAGGTGCAATATTCCTTCTTTTCCAAAAAGCCGCCACTTGGCCGCCACTGGAGTAGGCGTAAACATGACGTGAAGCACAAAGTTGGGCGTGAACATTAAAGCAGGTTGAAGTTTAGAATTGCAAACTTAGCGGGGGCTTTTAATTTGAAAGTAGCCTCAGCTGCTAGCAGCTTGCTGCTGCAACAACAAGCGGACAATGAAGACAGCTACAGAGACCGAGGAGGAGAGGTGGATTTCATCGTTTGATGTCGAGATTCAATTCCCATCAGTCAGTTTGGCAGGAAGAATCATTCCTGGAGGTGGAAAAAAGTGTACCCTACGAGGTGTCAAATTGGTGGATCAAAACAGACCCCAAATTTACCGCCTTCTGTATAAATCCGCAGACCTAGCCGCAAAAAGGACAGCCAAATTGGCAGCTTGCTGCCCAGCATAAAAACGGCTATAGAGTCTTAGAAGGTTCAAGTTCAAATTAAAAAGCAAAATCACTAAGAAAATTACGCTTAGTACATAAAAATGCCATTTTGCGACCTTGAAATACGCTAACAGGAGCAATAACTCATTATGGTACTTTATTTCCTTATCTATATTAACTTTATATGTATAAAATATTCCAAAACAAGTTATTTGGTGGATAAACAGCCTATCCAAAGAGCAAAACTACAGACATTGCCAGATTTGAAATCTCATTGGCTACATGGAAGCTGGAGGCTTGAAGTGAGACTAAGTAGGAGTGGATCTGTAGTCTAAACGATCACTTATTGGCTGTTGTAGGCACTAGGATGGGCATAGAATATCTGATCAAGTCAAAAGAGCTGCCATTCAATTATCTGCAATCTCAGGATTTTGATGATATCCAACCATGGACCTTTTTCCAATTGTGATGATTAGATAAGATAAGACCATAATGTCTGTCTGAGGTGAATGATAATTGGGAAAATAAAATAAATCTTAAATTGCAATCATCATGATGCATGTAAGTGTTCCAGTGAGTTTGTCTGTCTCTCTGGCAGCACATTCCTCAAAAGAAACTCACATTTAGTTCCTGGTGTGCGGGGGATCGAGGGCTTGTGGGCAACTGCGAGTAACTGAGTTCATGTGATCGCTGCTGCTGACCAAGTGCATTATGGGTAGGACTGGAAGAGGAGGTTTTCTGCAGAAGGTCTGGAAGCAGGTAGGTATCATCTGAACCCATCCGGGAAATCTGCAGATCAAACAGAGAGATGGAGCATCAAGTATTAGTAGAACAGAGTAAATGTAAAGTTTATTATCCCACCATCTACGATGCATGGGTACAGGTATTGCACCCTCTAGAATAGAATAGAATAGAATAGGTCTTTATTGTCATTGTCACAGGTACAACGTTAACATAAATGTTAATCATGAAAATGCAGTGAGGGGTTTAGAGGTGTATGTGTGAATTTTGTGTGTATGTGTGCAGGGTACCTGGTTAAGATTGTGGTGAGGCTGCAGTACGATGCCATCAGGTATTCCTCTGTAGTATTTCCCCTTTCCATTAGACAGGCCAGACCTTGAAGCACAGAGACAGTTCAAGATTTCAGACCAGAGTCTGACTGCAGGTTCTGCATTAATTAGCTAGAACCCCGATCAATACATCCTCAAGATCAATGGCGACAAAAAAACAGGGCTGATCATCTTCTTGAGGTCAAAGAGGGACCAGAGGAGAGGTAATATATGTAAAAAAAAAAAGACCAATGTGATCTATTTATGCTTATTGCACAGTGATAACACAATTCACTTCCATGCTGCAGAGGTGGGAAATTCAAAATCTTACAGCACTTACACATTTAACTGGTTCCTGCTTCATTTTCAAGGTTTAGATGGTCTAATAAATCTTAAATGAAGCCATGAGATTTCAGTCTTGCCTATTAAGATGTGCAGTGTGTCTGTAAGTTTTTTGAGTTGAACTTTTCTTGCCTTGGTGGTCAGCAGAGATGTTTCCACATCCAGACTTTCAGACTCAGTAGGTGCAGCAGAATTCTCAGTAAGCTAAAGTGCTTTTTTACTGGAATCCTTCTCTGATTCTTAACATTGGTTTCACAATTATGCATCACATCTTGCTACACTCCATGTTGTTTGGAAACACTGATAGTATGAGGCAATTCTTTGTGCCTGCCATTCTGAGATTCAGTTTTTTTAATTAAAAGAAACAAGTGGGTGACATGCGTGCTGATGATGAAGATTTCACCTGTTCCTCTCTTCATCATCACTGCTGCCGATCTCGTCGCTGGAAGAGGAGTATTCTGTGGCCTTGTTGAGCCGACCTGATCGTACGCCCTTCGTGATGGAGGTTAGGAGTGATTTGAGTCAATGTGGTCAGATGAGTTATCAAATCAAAGGAAGTGGGGGGAGAGGAAAGAAAAAAGAAGACTTTAGTTTAACATGGTACAGATGAAGAAGATTACACAAAAAAACTTCTACGGTACATCTAAAGAAGAGGGACTTCCTGGAGATAATCTGAGCTGATTTCACATGAAATGTAGATGGGTAACTTTGGGGACATTTGCATTTAAATTTTTCCTGATAACACTGCGTCTCACAGTAATCATGATCAATAGAATGTATCTGAATCTTACAGATAATGTTTGTCTCATTTTTGCTCACACATGTCAGGCCTATATATGTACAATTATGTGGCAGGACAGCAGAATCTGAACAGTGCTGTGAAAATGTCAAGAACAAGGACTCTTTATTTACTTGTGTGTGTCCACTGGTTACGTTTTCTTGTGTCTTCCTGTGCTGCTGCAGACGCTGCTGTAGAAGAGGACTCTCCAGCTTGAAGAAACCTACAACACATACACACACACACGCACGCA
>CAEMYA010000062.1:1156096-1171367 GCA_903131615.1 Diplodus sargus | reverse complement strand
AAAGTCTATGAAAGTCTATAAATCCCTTGATCCTTTGTTGGATAATTGTTAAAGCAGTTTTATGTTGACAAATGGTGGTCAGATTAATGGATCTGTGTTGGGTATCATGTTGTTGGGCGCTGGCCACGACATGATACCAGAATGATTTACTCTTAAGCTGCTACACTGTAAAATCTGACAAAGTGATTTTAACAATAAATAAATATGAGAAAATAAAAAGTAAAAAAGACTGATCATTTTTAAGTTATTAACCCTTTTTAGCACTTAAATTCAATAATCTATTTGGTAATTCTGAGGTAATTGGTTTCCTGACTTTTTTTTTTAGAGTAAAGTTAACTTTTGAAATTGACAGTGTACAATACTGGTTTCAAGATCTTGCTACCGCTCCATTTGAGCAAAGAAATGTGGTTTTATGTCACAAAACAGGAAATGGCTTCTGTTTTTCCGACACATACCAAAATCTCACGACAATGGCAGACTGTGAGAAAGCGAAAAAATAATTGAAAGGAAGCGACACCTTCTGTAGTTAGACACATCAAAGAAAACAGATCTTAATTTAGAAATGCGCACTAAAAGTCCGATATTGGGGAATTTATATTATCGGAAATTATAGCCGTTAAATATTGACGATAAAACAAAGCATTGTCATTGCTTTTTATGCTTTTAAACAAGCTGTCAATGTATTTGTACATTACATATATTACCATTACAAATACCCTTTCCAGCAACGGTATAGTTCAAAGAGGAAAATGGCTCTTTCTCAGTTTCATCGTGATCAAATAAAAGGCTTCACCACAGTAAAGATGTATGAGCCTCTCGAAGAGTCTCTGATCTGTGGCTCAAAACAAAAAAGGTCGAGGGCATCAGCCCTAACTGAGTGGGAGGCATCAAAAGTTGTTTCCTCTCAACTAGACACCGAGGGAAACTTTGATATACTAAACATAATCTCCCCTCGTCATCTTCTCTTCTTTCCATCCTCTCCGCAAGTGGAGAGGACAAGCTTTGAATGCATTACTCTGTGTCGGGAACTGTCGCTACTTTATATTATCTGTATGTTGCCTCTGTGGTGGCCTTTGGTAGAAGGCTGTTGTTTAAGGGTGTGGGGTGGATGATCATGTGCATCTGAGTTGAGAAACCAGTGACTTAACGGTTATGCAAGTTCACACACAAGACTATACACACACAAATACACAGCAGCAGTTCATGACAGTGTAGCAGATGACAACAGTGGTCACTTGGGTCAAAAACAAAACAACCAAAAACAGAACTGATCACTGCAATGACAACATTAATACACAGAGTACATACTCACAAATAAGTGTCTACTCCTACCCAATTCATCTCTATTTGCTTTTTAAGGGTAACTTCTATGTCTGAAACAGCATGTGAGTAAGCCTGGCGAGGAGCTGTGTTCAGGTATATACCTGCGTGGTTGCTGCTGGTTTGGGAGACTCCATGAGGAACGGACCGTCCGCCCTTATCTGCTACAGTCACTGGACTGCCACTAGATGGAGAAAGAGACACACAAACAGAGCAACACAGACTGAGAGGGGATTTTTGATCAACATTATGCACTTCTATAAGTTCTAATCTTGAGTGTATCCTTCACGCTGCCGCTGCAACGACCCTATTTCCTCACCATTAGTTCATCTAATCGAAAATAATCACCCAAGCTAAACTAATCTGATCTACCCGTGACCGATTGTTCTCTAATAGTGTACGCCTGTGAGCTGAATTCTGGTGTGATTTCAACCCCTCACAGTAAACAAGGTTCAGTCTAGCTGGATGGATATCTCTTCTCATAGCACACATACAACACACATTCTATTTTGGACTAATGTTATTCAGGCTTCTTTTCATTCCTATTTAAAGACAGACAGATGCATTGTATCTCTGCTGCAAAGCAATGTCCACATATTTGCTGCTTAATGCAACCGGCTCAGCTGAAACAAAACAAGCTTGTGGATACTCATATAGTCAATAAACATTGGCAGAAAAGAATGAATAGCAAGCTAGAAACAAAACTGTTGTATTCAAAAGTAATATTAATAATTTTTTGTTCCACTTGGGGTCATTTTAACAACCTCTAAACACATTATTGACATTTAATCAAATTCTTAATACATGGATGCATTATCATTCATTTGGAGTCATGTTTCTGCCCACCTAATGAATATAAGTCCAATATTCGCGCTCTTCCCTGAAGGGAAATATCCATCTCTTAGTTACTTTTTGCTGATAATAGCTGCCTTCTTCTGCTGGAAGCCAGACTGTGAAACCGAAACAATACCCTGAAAGAGGCCACAATGGTCTGTAGCGCTGAATTTGACGACAGAGTCTGGTGGTAATTAACCTCTTGGGAGCAACCTCTTCCACATTACATATACAAGAGTTGTTTCATCCGCTGTAGCGATGTTAATAACTAATGATAAATTGATTAACTGCTGTTAAGAATTCAACAGATTCAAAACGTACAAACCAATAACCAGAGACGGGCAGAAAATCTCTACATCTCAAAGTATCTTGTTACAAATTACAAATACTTGCTTATCAAATATACACAAATAAAGTAAAAATAGGACCGAATGTATTTCATCAAAATACACAAGCAGACAGCCTATACAAACTGATTTTAGCCAGTTTGTAACCTCAATGTGGAGTTTGTTGGTTCAGGTGTTGAATAGCGACAGATGGGAGCACTGCAGTTAAAATCAATTAATGATTTTTCGAATTTCGGTTTTTCATTTAAGAAAACTTGGTGTTTAAGTTATTGGTTCTTTTAACTCTTAATGTAGTCTACATAGATCAAGTCAGTGGTTAAAACAGTTTTCAAATGGAAAAACCTACATAATACCAATACAGCATGTTTCATTTATTATGTTTTATCAATTGTTAAGCGGCCAACTATCAAATAAAGATACTGTCGAGAATTTGCATCCCATATCCACTGTCAACATAAGATTTTGTGCAGCTTTAAAGGTGCACTATGTCGTGTAGAGAAGAAATTTTAATCAGAGGAGGAAAGATTCTCATTGACAAACTCTTTGTTTTCATGACTGAATAAACTGAGTAAACAAGCTGACCTTAAGGGACAACATAATTTCATTCTGTATGATTTTGTTTATATTTGGTGGACCCTGCCACTTTTCTAGCTTCAAATAGTGTTCTGTGGACTTTATTTTCCTCAGAGAACAGCTCGTTTATTCAGTTATGGGAAAAGTAAATTGCATCATTACCTCATTAGTAATGTTAAGATTAAAATTCAAAGATTACATTTCTTCTCCAAAATTAATAAGTGCCCCTATATATGTATATAAATAAGTAACTTCGCAAATTCATGACAAACAGTGACACTGGGTCAATGACTTTATGTGCAGACAAAACAAAAGTCAACCTTGATAAAGGACACGTATCTATTTGTTGTTTGCATGTATGCACAGTGTATTAGTGTCCTACCTTGAAGCGGCCCTCTTGTGTCCCATCACCAGCTCTCGACAGTAGAACTTTGAGGTGGTGCGTTCTGGGACCTGGAATTTACACAATACAGAGGGAAGCAGGTAAGTCTATTTAACAGACATTATAGAAACCTAAGGTTGGTGAATACACAAATATGGCAGCCTCCTGGTGGTCCTGATTGCTTGCTTCACTTCTCATAAGCTTGAGAGGGCTCTTTATAAGGACCTGAAGTCTAGCCAAGCAGGGTTTCAGCTAATTATAGGAAGGTTTCTGCGGTTATGAAACCTTTATGTACAACAACTTCTGCAGCGCCTGTAAGGGCTTAGAGCATAGTGCAATAAAATCTTTAATAACCCACTGGGAGATATTTATTACTGAGAATCTAATGAGACCATTTGGCTTTGCTGTTTCTTAACATTTCAATATTGCCCCTTTAAATTCCCCATCGCTGTGTTCAAATTGTATATATGATGTGGAAACATTAGTTGAGGCAGGGACATTTCCTAACCCCTTTGAACGATGACAGGAACAGCATTGGGAAATCACTACTAGAACAATCTGTGTTGAAAAGCAGTGTCTTTCAAACTGGATTTGTCAACACTTCATTCTTCTCAAACTCTCAGTCTCAACCACCCAGCTGGTGACTTTTCGACCTCTCATCTCCTGGGTCACATGGCCCAGTTACAGAGAGGAAGACACACCCAGAAGCACAGGAAGCGAGCTGTGGGAATACCTATCATCCTTCTGACAAGTTGCCCACATCCCGCATCTGGCTGCTCACAGACACCCACACATGCAGCACTTGGTGTCTGCTGTTTCCTGTCTACTGCTGCGGCACAAACATGACATGAACATTAGAGCGTCTGGTGAAAAACCTCCACTTTAGCAGGTAATCAAATGACTGGCTTTGCTACAGCACATTATTGTCACGTGCATTGTTAACATAAAAAAAAGAACATTTAAAGTCACTCCAGTGTTTTATAAAGCAGCTCCTGTCACCATGCTGCAGTCACAGGAGAGAGTAGTGAGTTATTAACTGCTCTGCTGACTCCATATGGCCTTCTGTTAGCTCAACAACATAACATTGCAAACAGACAGCTTTATTGGGCTCCCCTCCTCTCTGTAGTAGTTATTAGTTGTTCTATTAACTCCATATGGTGTTCTGTTAGTAAATACACCTAACAGCATATTCTGTTAGTAAAACACCTTGTGTGGGAGCAGTGAAAGTTGAAAGAGAGAGTGAAGGGTATGTTTTTGAGTGTGTTTATCACAAAGATAGCTTTAGTTTAGTTTCACAACAAGCCTCGAGGTAAAGCACAATCCCTCTCGTTCACCATATCACAAACATACACCCGCTGTGTGCCAACATCATGCTGTTTGCACCACTTTCTTAGCTTGGTATGACTAGAATATAGCACAAACAAACACACCATGCCACCTCATGTGACACAGGCTACATCCTGCGTATGGCACGACAGTAACAACAACTTCCTCTTTCGGTAGTAGACAGGAAAACAAACAAAACATCAGTTCAATTTTTGTCGCATTTTGGTAAGCAGCCCAAGCTGCTGGACACGCAACTTAGCCTAGCTGTTGCTTACTTTTGGTGGTGCCTCGAGGTAGTCCCAGAAGACATCATCAGTTGGAGTCAGGGGGCTAAACGGAGACAAGGGGGAGAGGGCCATGTCTGACATAGAGCTGCTGTGATGGGCGTCTCGACTGGAGCGCAGATTGGCATTCTGGGAAAATAAAGGGATCAGACACTAACTTAAGACTATGAATCTGAATAATTCATAAACACTTTTATCCACATGACCAAAATTACTGCAGGAGAGGACATGCAAGATTTACAACAGGAAAGATTTAACTACTACATTTATAAGGAGTAATAGTAAAAAGGGGCCAAAAAATAGGGCAGACCAGGTAAAGATACAAAAAAAATGAAATATGAAAATACAGCACAGATACAATACATTCATTCGAAACAGTAAATATGTGTGATGTGATATCATTGTGTGTACCTGGCTGAGGTGAGCTCTCTGCATGGCTGGAGTACAAGGACTGGAGCTGCTCCCAGAGCCCAGCCTAGAGTGCACCTGGCTGGGCAGACCAGCAGCCAGAAGCAGCCTGGCCAGGTTTGATTCCTGGATGTCCATCTAAAACACGAGACAGATGTAAGACTGTGTGTGTGTGTGTGTGTGTGTGTGTATCTAGAATGACAAGATTGACTCAGTCCTCCCGTTTAATCAGGCTTTTTTTTACTGAGATTGATGTTTCTTTCTCCACACACACGGTACAACAGAGCAAAAAGAGGAGACCAAGAAATCTTCTTTCAGGACGACAGCCATGCTGTGACAATGGTTGGTATGTACTGCAAAAAGCAGAGTGCATGCATAGATGTTTTGACTTGATCTCAGCTCTCAAATTAGTTAAGAAAGCTCCAAAATTCACTTCAGTTAGTTAGCAGGGCCCATTAGAGGCATCAGCTTCACAATGACTTAAAGTTCCCAAAGGATTATGAGAAGATTCATACAATGTGAGATCTTCATTGTTATATTGTATATTATTGCTATTATCAGGCTATTATTAGCTGAGTTAAGTGAAATCAAATAAAATCAATTATGGTGACTTTAAAAGATACTGAATAACAAACATACAAACAAACATAAGAAGTGAAAATTAGACTGATTCTAAATACGTTAATTTTGAGACAAAAAGCTTACCCTTAAAAATACATCATTTTACATTTAACCTATTCATTTATTTCCCATGGAAGCTCTGTGTTGTGTTTGATGCCGGTCATTAGTCAGAGGACTCCATCTCTAAATTAAAGTTAGCTGAGTTGAGGCATTCAAGGTCGTGCATGAAGCCACATCCTTTGGACTGTCCTTCACAGTCCTTTTACATGTCAAGGTATAATCCGCTCACATATGGAGAATAAAAAAGGGATTAATGATTGTAAATTGCTACAAATTCTCAGACAGAACCCCTTTTACATCCAAAATAGCAGATACTTATAACACAAGCTAACTTTACAGGACATTTTATATGAGCTTTCCTCTGGCTTGCAACATTATATATCCATATAATGTTGACACACATTGAATGATGTCCTAATCATGAGAAGTGTGCACGCAATTGTGATGACTGATGTGATAAAACCATGACAAATCAACTTTGGAGGCCTGCTATTGGCTGATTCAGAGCTTGAGGGAGGGCATTGTGGGTAGATGTGATTGCATGATTGTCCATGAACACTTCTCTGGAGTCACTGTAGTCAGCACTTCCGAATCACACTCAAAACTGTACCTAAAGTTAGTTCATGAAAAGCTTTTCAGTCTGACTTTTAACAACTAAATCAAAGATTAGGAGTGTTGTTCAGATAATTCCTGAGAACCTTTGGTCTGGTCCACATATGAGAAGAGTGCCGCTAATCAACCTGTGTCACATTACAGCCATAATAATTCTGTGTTTTTCTTGGAAGTTCTCAGTTCCAGATGTACTGTAGATTTGTCAAACTCTCAGCATAGTAAATAATGGTTAAATGCAATTTTGAAACTGATCATCTAAAAACTAGAAGAGAGGCTACCTGGGATATAATAATAAACATTTTCAAATTCATGCCCAGCTTTTCGACTCTCGGCTGTTTAAAAAACCTGCCTTGTTATAAATATGCACCCCTGTCCTGTTTCCTGTTCAAGTTCCTTTGTGGTTCAGCTTCTATGCTAAGAATAAAGTGAATCAACCATAAGTCAGTTGGGTACATTTCTTAGTTTTCTACCTAACTTCTATCTAACATTTGGCTACTTTTCTCCAGACCTTTTTAACCTTCAGGTGAAAGAGGTCTGTCAACAAAGATAAGGATGACGTGACAAACCAATAGTTTTCAAAGGATTCAGAGGTGAGAAAAAAAATGCAGAAATGAATCATTAAACTCAATGAAAGTATCCTCACTTCCACTGAGATTAATGAAAGAGACAGAGCGAGACAGACTGAAAGATGTGGGTTGTCGAGGTGACAAAGGGTGCTAGACAGCTGAGGGAGGCAGGATTTTACCGCTGAGCGCTGGCTGTTTGCAGGGCGACTGGGCGAGGAAGCAGCAGCAGCAACAGCAGCAGCAGCAGAAGCAGCTGTGTTCCCACTATTAGTTGTTAGCTTCTGGACGGCTGCCACAGACTTCTCTCTCTGCCGCTGCCTCTCTCTCTCCCTGTGCCTGTGGTCGTGCTGCAGCGACAGGAGCTGGGTTTGGTCCTTGGGCAGGGTGCGGTGGGATCTCCTGCCCGCTGAGGGCTGCTGATGCTGAGCCAGAGGCTGGGGCTTGGCTTGCGGCTGTAGCTGAGGCTGGGAGAACAGGGCCTTGTGCTGAAGCAGCTGGTTTGGAGCCACGGCTCTCTACGTAGCAAACATGAAAAGCACACATAGAAACTGACGGAGCCTAGGAGCGTATGAAATAACACATGCAAATCAAGATTTAGGACTTCTTCAGAGGGAACCTTGAGACCTGTCATTGCAAAATTAAGAATATAAATACAGTATCAATACAAGCTGGGAATTTTTGTCTTTAAATTTGGATCACATTAGACTCTCTCAGAATCTCCCTTTACTGCTTTTGAACCCTCTGTTAGCTTTACATAAACAGATCATCAAGGCATGCCCGGTCATTATCAATTGATTTCAACCCCTTTTTGCCAAGATTAGCTCAATCTGCCTAATAAGATTTAATTACATGCTACATTTTTGTTTACTGACTTTGGCATTTTGTTATTTTGAAATGGTAAAACGGCTGAATATTTGCTCATTACATTCTTACTGTAATGCCATAAGTTAAGCCACAACCACACTGCTAACTTCAGTAGATAAATCAAGATCAAGATAAAATAACATCAAAACTATTCTTTCTTCACATTCTGTTGATGTGTACATCTTTGAATGTTTTCTACTCATAAACTCATCAAACTCCTACATATCTCCTCTTTAAGGTTATTCTGTGGTGAACAGACTGGAGGAATGATACGTTGACAGGTCAGTTTATGTATGACTTTCCCTTAATATATATTTATATCAAATGTACATAAAACTATTCATAAGTTTTCATATACATGATAGCGCCAAAAAAATACACTCCCAGGTTTGACAAGACAAGCCACGGTTCCTGAAGCATGTACTGGATCATCAAGCTTATTGCGACACACATTCAGAGAAGCTGTTCTTACTGACTTCTTTTGTGCAAAACATAGAGCAACATGTGAAAACATTCATAAAAAAAAGGCGTCAGCCTCATGCTGGCACTGAAGCTCGGACATACGACGGCAGCTGCTTCTGTGGCTTGTGAAACTGATTTGCGAGCACAACTTTCTCCAGAGGAAATGCAATAAAAGCACAAATAAAGCAGCCCGCCTGTCAACTGCGTCCCACAACTCTGATATTCTGAGGGTTACAGCTGTCTTAAAATCGCTTTCTGAAACGGAACCAAACGCCATGTTATACGGCCCGGAGGATGAATTTAAAAAGAGGATGACAGATTTTCCATGGACATTGCATTTATTTACATTAGTCGTAAAGTTGTTTTATGTTTTTGCAGATCGACACTGAGACTGAGCCCCAGGTTTGCCTTAACAGCCCAGAGAAGATGAATATGAAGTTACACAGCAGTGCTTTTGGTTTGATTTGTGCTGAGGTTAAGCATATAAAACAGAGACTATAAATGTATGACACTGCAGGTTATACACTGTCAGTTATCCAGAAAGCGCACACACTCCAATTCATCACTTCTGCTCCAGTGACTGTGAAAGGTAGTTTCAGGGTCACGACAATGAGACACATAGTTCTCTCCACTTCAGGAGAACAGAGAGAAAGAAAACTTGTTGAACCCAAGACATTAACATGGCTGTCACATGCCAACCAGATGAGATGAGAAATAAAGCTGCTTCTTGAGAATGAGAGGACACAAAGTGAGAATTCTCAACATACCATACTAATCACGCTTAGCCAATAACAACACTAAGCCATGGTAACACATCAGCTTTCTTGGTCCCTGAGAACAAGGCCTATTTTCACAACAATATTACACAACACTCCATGGCAGCCATCTGCAACACAGCATCCAAATTCCAATGAAAGAATGGTAACTGTAATAAGAATGCCTAGTTGCTCTTTTTCACAGTGAGTAAGATTGGTGACCAATGAGCTAATGTAGGGTAAGCTTTACCACGATACATAATAAATGTCTTGATATTTGTGAAATCTCATGAAAAGCACTTTATAAATTAAGTAGAACCGTCATCAGTTTGAAAACAGGAAAAGAGAACACTTATGCCATACCAGAATATAACGATATCTTAAATCTAAGACGATAACTTGTCACATATAGGGATGGGAGAAAATACGATTTAAAATTTTTTTTTTTTCAATTATTCGCATAACTCACTCACAGTGAATTGGGATATATGTGAATCTCACATCAGTGAATTGAAAAAGCTGTCTACCTCGATAATGTACACCACTATATGGATTTCCTGATTTACTCTGAATCGCCACGAGGGAACACCTATATTTCCACACTGGTGGAATTTCTTACATTAATGATGGCTGCATTAAGTGCGCTCATTCCAGGACTCTGTTGGTTACACCTGTGCTTCTCCTGCTGTGACAAGTCAAAATATCTGCTGTAAAGAGTCTATTGTATCTGCTACAAAATCTAA
Organism: Diplodus sargus; assembly: GCA_903131615.1. Classification (NCBI taxonomy): domain Eukaryota; kingdom Metazoa; phylum Chordata; class Actinopteri; order Spariformes; family Sparidae; genus Diplodus; species Diplodus sargus. Next base: position 1,161,210 of record CAEMYA010000062.1, on the reverse strand, counting down.
AGTTAAGTTGGATGTCTGGAAATATTACAGATTCCAAACTAAAGACATACAGGCAAATGAGGTGCCAAACACTCACCAGTCCATGTTCAAACTATCTGCAAAGTTAATGGCAACAAATCTCACGTGTCACTCACTAACATCTTTGTTAAGTTAGTTAAGTGCAATTGTTGCACATTAGCTAAAACTTCAACAGTCAAATAAAGAGTATCCTTGAATTCTTGACAGTAATGCAAAATATATCCATTACCCATCTATGTAGTGTTGCAGGGGGCTAAAGAGAGTCCAAAAATAAATCTTACTCCATGAGTTAATGATTTCCTTTAATTTCCTGACTCTACAGACTATAGTGTAAAAATCAAAGGCAACTCTGGTTTGACCACAGACTCATCACAACATGACAGAAGGCAGGTAGGACAGAGGAGAGGAACAGAGAGAAGAGGGACTTGGCGAGGAACTCATGAGAAGAAGAGAAAGTGTTCGAGAAATCGAGAAGTGACAGTGAAAACGAAATTTTTGGTGAATTTGTATGTCTGAAACCCCCACTGAGATGAGATAGCAACATTTTGGAAGAGAAAAAAAAAGAAAACGACAGACAAGTGGAACGAGAGATGCTAGAAATGGGAGCGGTAACACGCTGTGAATGACGAAGGGAGGGATGACTAGAGGAAACAGGCAAGGAAAGAAGAGAGAGAGGGCATGCTGGGCTCAGCAGAGACAGAAGGATAGAGAGGCAGAGATGGAGAGGGAAAGCTTTAAAACAAAAGTGATGGCATGCTGTGATAAGCACTGGTTTAAAAGCTTGTCAAGATCTGACACTACTGGTGCAGCTGAGTGTGTGTCACTGTTCAGCCCCACTCATAAACAGAATTAAAAACCCTGATCTTTGAATGTGTCCTTGACTGAGAAAACATGACAAACTTCTCCAGCCTCAGCAGTGGTGTGAGGATTCCAGAGCATGACTGAAACGCTCCATCTTCCAGAATTTTAATACATGCAGAGCATACAGACACTGAGACACAGATGATTTATTCTGCTTTTTCCTTCCCTCCTCCTCCTCCCTACTCCAGTGCAGTGTCTGATAATCCTTTTCTCTTCACCTCCCCTCACTCTTTCAATTCCTGTCATCTTACTCTGAGTCAGTGACACGGACAACACCATTAAACTCGTCTCACTCTCACACTAACACCTCCTCTTGGATTCAGTCTTTGAATCAAAGCATTTTCTCTCTTCAGCTTTACAAAATAATCCTCCTCATATCATCAAAGTGAGAGATTCTCTACTACAGAAGTCATCAAATCTGTTTTGCTCTGCAACAAGCCATTATTTTCAATATCGATAAAGCTGGCAGTTATTTCCGATTAACCATTTGATCTATAAAATGTAAAAAATTGTGCTGAAACCTCAAAGTGATGACTTTAAAATGTCTTATTTGTCTGCCAAATCATCCAAAACCCGGAGAAATTGCCTTCACGGTCATAAAGGACTAAGAGTCTGGTTGCATACTCATTTTCCTTATCATTTATCCTAACAACTAACATCACACTCATGAAGATGTAACCATAAATAGTATAGCATTCATTCATTAAACACAAATAGTTTAAGACATGAAAAGATAAACGAAAAAAAAAGAAGCAGATTATCAAATAAGATATAGAAACCTTCAAGTAGTAAAACACTGAATGTAATTAAAGACAGAGACCTTGAAATTAAAGAGAAAGAAAGAAGAAAAGCAAGAACACAGCAATAAGTGGGGAGGGAAGGTAATAGTGTTAATGGCACATTCAGTGTCTGAAATAATCAGAGGACTGTTTTAATTTCACGACCTTACCCTCAGACAAATAAAGACAAAAATCCAATTCAGTTAGTGTTGAATACAGCTGCACAGAAACCTGGATCAAAGTTCCAAAAAACTGTAAAGGTATGTGAAAGAAAGAAAGACATAAGAGAATATCAAAGAAAGCATGCAAGGGAGGGATGAAAGAGGACAACAGAAAGATACAAGAAATAGACAAGAAGAAAGAAAAAAAGAAAAAGAAAGAAAGAAAGAAAGACATAAAGAAAGACATAAAGAAAGAAAGAAAGAAAGAAAGAAAGAAAGAAAGAAAAAGAAAAAGAAAAAAAAGACAGACAGACATCTGGCGAAGTTAGCACTAAAGACAGCACTCCTAATACATCGTAAACTCCCCTGCAATGTGTCGTTACAGACCAAAACCATTAGAGGCATTAAGAATGAGCCCACATCCTAAATATTGTAATTCCACCTGCCTGCACTCAGATGAAAAATGGAGGACTGAATGACAAGTAAATGAAAAACCTAGAGTGAAGCTTCGTTACCTGCTCTGCAGACGAGTCCAGAGGCCTTACTGACACATCGGCACGCCGCTGTCTGCCTGTATGCTCCTGCTGAAGACACACACGCACACACACACACACACACACACGCGCGGCTGAATTCAGAAATCTGTCGATATGTTCCATGATGTCCATTTTGTTTTGTTTAACTCTAACAACTACATTTTACCTCACTGCAAAATCCAAAATCATCTTGTTCCACATTATTGTATTTGTGCACAGTCCTCATTAGACTAGTAATACACTGTCATCACACACACATACACACACACACGCAAGCACACATGGAGGCTAACTTTAATTAGGGTATACTTCCGTCCTGAGCAGAATTCTGAGAGGTGGGAACTGAAATATTCAGAGTGTGCAAGATGGCACAGAGCTTTTAGCCAACGCCCCCAAATCTAAATATTTCATTATGACCTCTTTTTTGAGTTTATCCTGGAAAAATCCTTGCATGTTCAGATAGTCAAACCTGGATACTTTTACATCAACAATGTTTAATTAAATCAACTAGATTTACATATTTGCAGTGGTGTCACTGCTGCCTTTAAATTGTGTTTACTCGGCTTGGATCTGAAGGGTCACATTCAGTAGAGCTGAAGCTCAAGCGGCAGCTTAACTGGATGACAAAGCTTCTGTGATGAAGTTTGTACATTCGATAACAAAGTCAAGTGTCCTTTTTATAAAAAATCCAAGGTGAGCATCCACAAAGAAGTTCAATCTAGTCTTAAGAACGGCATTACAGACATCAGCTACCTGTCAGTGCAGGCTGAGTACAAGAGACCAAACAGGAGTTGTTCAACAAGCCACTGACTGCATGTCAGCTAGTAGGTAAGAAACAAACGAGCAGTAATGATCAAACGTGCACTGAAACCCCTTTGCAGCAGGAAAGTACAAAGTATCTTTAGGAAGTGTGTATGTGTGCGACATCCTTATGATAAAATAAGCAACTTTGGTAAAGGGAGACACAGACTTCATGTTAGCCTTTGTACTTCAGACAAAAAAAGTCGAGAGTGCTCAGGAAGTTCAAAGAAACTGTGGTGAAGGTGCTCTTTGGTCAGGAACACTGAAGCTCAACAAAGAGAAGAAAGGGTAAAATCCAAGGCACTTGTCTGGCAAAAAGGTCAAAAAGCCTTTATTTAGATTTCGTTTCACACCGAAATATTTGCTTTAGAACCTTTTTGCCAGAGAAGTAACTTTGAATTTTCTATTTTTTGAGCCATTTTACTTTTGACGATTTTATACTGGAAACAGTTGTAAGAGTGTGCACATTATTCAGCACTGCCCTTCCTACATTGAAGCATTTACACAAACTCCCATCTGGGGCTGCCTGCTAAAAGAATTGTGCTACTCTTTGCCACCGGTGTAACTGGGGGTTCAGAGCCCCTACAGAGAGCTAAGACTCTACAGCCATCCTGGTGGCTCTCTGACGTAGTGCTTAGGTACAGCTGTGCTTAGCACACACCAGATATTACCATGCTCACAATAACCATGTTAAAATGCTTATGTGCATAAGGTTTATTGTTTACCATATTCACCATGTTAACTTTGCACATTAGCATATTACCTTTATGTTTTCGCCCATGTGTGTTTGTTGGTTGGTTTGTCAGCAGGTTTACACAAAAACTACTTTATTTTTCCATATTTCCTTTAACATTGGATTCAGACATCTTTGTTAATTTCTCAGGGAATAATGCATGGATCTTGATGAAAAAAGTCAGGTGCATTTTTGTAGGTGGTATCTTTGAGTCCAATTTGATGCAGAACCTAATAAAAATCCAGACTGAGCAGCTTTAAATAAATGTCATTATTTTGGATCAGGCTTGTTTAAATTAAAGGGGGCTGTTGGGTCTAGGTGGAGGTATACTCTCTACTGAGTGCCATTGCAGTTCTATAATAAAGAAGCACCAGCATTTGTGCATTTGCTACAGTCAGTCAATGTTGGATAGTTTTACCACCACACAGCTCCCAACTGTTGCCTGTTCACAGTAGTGGCACCTTTAAAACTTTAGATCCAGTACTATAACGAATAGCAGCTCAGGTGACAAGTCACATCTTTTTTCTACACCTATCTCAATCAGGGTCGCAGGGTCAGGACCGTATCCCAGCATGCATTGAGCCAAGGAAGACCAAACACAGCTGCGTGGTTGCATCCTTGATCATTCACTTTCCCTGCGCAGTGTGGCGACTCAAACCCTACACCTGGATATACGTGATGTGAAGCTTGCCAAATCAATCAATGTGTTGAAATGATTGAAAACTCTGCACCCGCACAAGTTCTTCATCTGACAAAATACAAGACCTGACATCACACACTCACTGAACCTGTCACATAATCAAATGCAGATGCATTAAAACTTAATGGAGCGTCAGACAGACCCATTAAGCATGCTGAACTGAATGACTTAGAGGCAATCTGTGTAATCAGAATCTAATACATACAGATAGCTCTCTGCCACACACACATAAGCACACCAAACATACATATAATATAACTAGACAGATATTAATAGTGTTGAAATACAGTGTCTTCTACATGAAGAATTCGCAGTGGCTAACCTGCTCCTCGGTGTTAATAATCGCCTACTGAAACTCACTGGTGTGTGGGATGGATTCATTAAGAATGTGTTGAAATTAATGACTGAAAATTGAGTCTGAAATAGTAGAAAGAGCTATGTGTCTTTGTTTAAAAGTGACTGGAATTGGCTGAGGCACTTGAGACACAGTGCGCACACACACACATACACACACACACACACACA
>CAEMYA010000062.1:1126834-1147723 GCA_903131615.1 Diplodus sargus | reverse complement strand
CTGTTTCCTCTTTCCTTCCCCTCTCAGCTTCTCTCTCTGTCTGGTCTGTTCCTGTCTCTCTCTCTCTCTCTCTCTCTCTCTCTCTCTCTCTCTCTCTGTGTTGNNNTGTTATCACTGTCTCTTTCTGTCTCTCATCCCTCCACCCTGCCTGTCTGTCAGTCAGTTTCCAAATGAAAATGAATAAACCTAATGGACAATACAAGGACTGAAGACTGCTTGAATACCAATGTGGGAAAAACAAAAAGAAGAGAGAGTCATACATTTCTGTCGTTTCTTCTCTTCTTTTCCCCTCCCGTTACTCTTTTTCTCACAGTTTCACTGCACATGCAACTCATCCAGAGTATTATTCATTTTTAGAACAGAGGATAAAACTCTCCCTCCCCCCCTGCCCTCCATATTCCAAATGTGCCTCTTGCTTATTTGTCTCTCCAGCCCTCATCCTCTTTCTCTCTGCTTCTCCCTTTTCTGTGTCTGTCTGTTGTGTGAAACATCATCCCAACTGAACACCGTCGAGAAGGAAAGGTCAGCTGTGTACAGCCATTTGGCCCGACCTAACACTCTTCCTCTCTGGCTCTCTCCTTCATTTCAGTCTGACCGTCTCACTGTCGCCCTTCCTCACTATTCTCCATAGTCAACTCAATTAAAATATCTGGCTTGGCTGGTACAGTTCAAATTCAATTTCAAAAGCTTTATTGGCTTCAGAAGCGTGCTGTCGTGTACAAACTGCATTTTAAGTGGTATAATCATACACCAACTGTTAATCTTTTCCTAAAAGTGAAAATACAGTATGATTGCAAGTGCAACACATGCAAAAGAGATTTGTGAAAATGTGTGTAAATTGTGATGAACACCAGCAACCTAATGAAACATTTCCATAAACAGCATGCTATTAATGAGCAGCAATACAGTGTTATTTCACAGCTTGAGCGAACCAGCTGCTGTGCAATCAGTGCACTCTTACTCTTAAAGTGTGCTGATATTTTTTTCCACTATAAGTGGCCTAAAACCCACCTAATGCAATTCATTTTTGAACCATAGTGGAAAATCTATTCTACAAAGTGACCTATTTGTAAATCTTTCTGAAATTTCATTAGTTATTCAAAGAGTTGATTAAATTCCTCAGCTGTCCCTGTCTAAGAATCAGCTATGAACAACCTAAATAAAACAAGCAATGAAAGACAGAGATGACAGAGAGCTGAGAGATGTGTTAAATCCTTTCCAGTTATCGGCACTTTTGCTTCCACTATATTTTTTAATGGGTCAAACTGTAACATTTCTGCATTTAAATGTTTAGTTAAGACTAGACCCCTGTTATTTATTTTGTTGAGTTGTGTCCTTATAGTACATTATCCTCAGTGTTTCCAACCGTTGTAATTTTATTTAAGGTAACTTTCATTTGGGCTTTTATCTGAGTGATGTCAGATATTTTCATCTGTAGTGGTTTTAATAATGATTCAATGACTCCCATGATCCCACACTACTTCACAACATCCTCAAACTACTTGTTTTGTTTTGATGGTCGTAATGAAACTAAAACAGCAGCTATAAGAGCAGAATGCATTTGTCCATCTACTGTATCTGTAGTCCATCCATCTATCTCTCCTTCATATCTTTATCTCTCCATACATCTTCGCTTGGTATATCTACTGCATACATTTCCACCCACCTTTTTCTCTCTTCTTCCTGGTTCTATCCAGGTGATCTTTAAGCATTATGCGAACTTGTCTCTCGTTAGCCAGATCTTTGATGAAAGCGTGTCTCAGCAGGGCGTCCGTGGCTGGCCGGTGCAGGTGGTTCTTGACCAGGCAACGATCGACGAACGACAGGAAACGCTTTGACCTTTGAAAGACGGAAAGAGACGGACAAACGAGGACAGCAGAGAGAAGCGGTTTGCATGAAAAAATCATGTACTGTTTACACGACGCAATTAAAAAAAGGGTTATTGACTCATCAAATGTTTTTATTTCTATACATGACTTACTATTCATTACTGTGGGACAACACACACAATAAATAAAAATGTGATTTTACTTCCATTATATTTGCTCACACTAACTCCTCTTTAGCAAACAGAGCTCAGAACATAAATATGACGTTTTTGTCTGTTATGTTTCAACATCCAGTTGGTTCAGTTGCAAGGAACGTACAGGTCTGTCTAACAAAGCCTTACAGGCCATCATAATGTTAACAATTGGGTTTTAATTAATTTAAGTTTCTGCTTCATGACATAACCTTTCAAGAGACAACAGCGATACACCTAAAAATAAATGGTTTTCCACAACCCTGTTTAGGTAAAGGTTTGTTGGCATAAAATGCCTGTCATAATAATAATTTTTAAAAAATCTGAAAGCAAATAACAGCACATCAAACAAAAATGTGCAGCATTAAAAAAAAGTTTTAATCAAAATGCACTCAGAATCACATTTCCAACGTTTCCAACAATGAAATGCAACAGACCATGAAACAAACATTTTTAAATCAACGAAAGCCTCCATAAAATCACAACATCATTAAATATTTGTTAAAAACTCACCTAGAGAAAGTAAACTAGTAATCACTTGTTGAAGCATTACCAAGAAAACGACAACTTGAACGATATGTGTCTACAGGAACCCTCCTAAAATTGTTGAGTTGCTGTCTCGCAAATAGGAGGAGGAATGTGTTGCTTCTGATTTTTTTGTTGCGCTTGACGCCTTTGGGAGGCCCTGAGGTAAAAAGACTGGAAAGCGCAGCACATCCCAGACCGTAGGGCTATTAAAAGCTATCCTATGAACTAGTGTTTCTGATGACATTAATAGTGAATGAACGACAGCACGAGTTCAACCGCCAGTTCACTCTCAAGAGTTTATCCATTATAGATGGAGGAGAAGGAGACAGGATGACAGGAGGGGAGGAGAGGAGGCATTTTTTAATAAATATTAAACATGCCAGCAGCAGCATATTAACATAATGCTTGTGTCCATTTTCATAAAGTTTATCTTGTTGACTGCTCATCATACCAATGCTTTCAGGATTTCTTTGGCCTGATTTTCTGGTGCATGAAACCCACAACAAAGACCACTTTCAAGCCCAGTTTTCAGACGAGAAAACCTAAACACTGCCCTCTGCATCCTGTTGTGTGTGTAAATATATGAGTGCGAGTGTGTTCACAGGCTTACCATTTCTTTGATTTGAGTTTGGGTGGAGGGTTTCGCGGAATCAAAAACAGGGCTCTCATGGGGTGCATGTCACACAGAGCTACAAACAAAGATAGAGAGTCGAAGCGGGGAAAAGAAGGAGAGAGGAACAAATGGAACAGGAAGAGCAATTAGAGTGGAAATAGACATGGTGACAAAACAGGCTGTTCAATGATCAATAAACAATGTCTGCATGCGTATCTCTAACGTACGAGGGGCTCCTTCAGCCATCTCTAGAGCAGTGATGCCCAAAGACCAGAGGTCACTCTGAAAACAAGAGAGAAAGACAGGAAAAGGTTAAGACGGGCACAGACACACAAAGCTTAGCTCGAGTTCGGCTCATTTCCTGTAAACCTTGGATGTCCTCTTTCTATTCAAACAGTAGATCAGTGTTAGAGAATAGATCCAGGAGTTACACTCCAGAGTTACTGTTTCCAAGATGTCAAGCCAATCTTCAGGTATTTCATAAAAGAATCAAAGGATCCAAAGTGGTTTCCTTTCTATTATGTACTGGAATTTTAAAGTCACTGTCTGATTACGTCCATAAAAATATACAATTAGCTGAGATTCATTTAGAGGATGTTTCTGTGAACTATCATACATCTGATCAGGAAGAGTGAGTGGGCAGCTTTTTGGGGGAAAAAAGGAATAAAGAGTTATTCGGCTTGCTTGAAAGATTTTCTGTCAGTAATGAAATTCTGTTCTGAAAAGTAATAAAAACTCTTCTGTTGAATACAAGATGATGGAGGCAGTCATACATCTTGAGTGAACCAGATAGCTATGACATATTAAAAACAACCTAAGTAATTGCATCCAAGAAGCAATTTCAGACGGACTAAACTTCAAATACTGTTGATGTAATATTTATACCACCCCATGTAAATTTATGTAGGCTTATACAGTAAAGTCAGCTGAAGTTACACTTAAATCAGTTGTCAGTCCCTATGTTTTATTAAAGCAACAAAAAGAATGTGGCTCCAGTGATTTTAACACACATAATCATATAGAATATGCACCAAACAAACTGCTTATGTATCCATGAGTACAAACATTGATTGACATTTATAGTTGTAACTGTAGCTCGTCTGTGTTGTAAACTTTTATCTCTGTGACTAAACTGATAAAGTGCATTAGTTAACCAGCACATAGCCTGGGAAAACCAAAAGGGATTGCAGTCGGATTTGTGGTCAGACCAATGGAGACACAGACATGTGGCTAACAGCTTGTCTACACAGGAGACGTCTAAGCCTTGATTTTCAGTCGTCAATCTAATCATATCATAATTGTATGTCAGCCGGACAGCTCTAATCAGTACAGCTGTCTACACAGTGTTGTGGCCGTCTCATTGTTGAAGCCTGTCCAGCATTTGCAGGTGGCCTTCAACACCTCCACAGGACACATGAAACACATCAATTTATTCTATGTGTTGCTGATAATGATGATCTACACAGATGTTGTGTGTTAACCTTGACTTTCGATAAATTCCAATTGAACTGATTCCCTCCTTGTCGAATTTCTTCAGCCAGTTTGTGGCTTTAGGATGTTTAATGGCTTGTATTCTGCTTGTGCCAGAGTCTTGTAACTACATTCCTGTACCATGTGTAACTACTGTGATTTTGTGTTGGGCAAAACCCAAACATGACTGACCTACACTCAATACTGTGCCTGATGCTAACATGCTTCATTCTCTACATTCACAGGCTTTGCAGATATTGTGTATGAGTAAACAAAGTGTATTTAGTAACATTTGAATTGACACACCTTAATTAGTTCTGTCCAATTGAGGTGATTACATTTCATCCCAATCTCTGCTGCTGTTGTATGTGGCTAACTAATTGCTAATAAATATTACAGTTTATATTTTATAGTTACTACTTTCATACGACATCACATATCACCTACAGTACAACAACTCAACTAAGGGACAAGAAGTTTCACAGTACAACACAATGTTTGATTTCTTTTTGGATACCTCATGTATACTTTCAGAAAAAGGATAAGGTTGGCCATGTATGGATTAAAACTGGCAAAACCAGAAATAAATAAAGAAATATATACATGGCTCAATACATAAAATGGAAAATAGTACAGAAATAAATATTCAAATAAATAAATACATTTAAATTTAACATTTAATGTTACTTTAATCTACTTATATTTACATATTTCTTTTTTATTTTATTTTGGCAGGTTCAGTCCTCCATAGCCTTGTTGCTGGGAGCTAACCTTATTCTTTGTATTTTTTTGGCAATGTCTCAAAACGGGTGCGTCAAATCTTCAAAAAATGTGACAGGAAACACAACTATCTCCATGTCAATAAGTACCCTGTAGTCATATGTGGCCTCTGGGTTTTCGTCACAGGCGATGACCTCCGGAGCCATCCAATAGGGAGTGCCGATGAAGGTGTTCCTGCGACCGATCGTCTTATCCAGCTGTGCTGACACTCCAAAGTCAACTGCAACATAAAAAAAAGTAGGGCAATTTCACAGCTGAATACAAACACAATTGCTGTCTCTTGATGTGGTGCTCCTGTGGCCATGTGATTTATGTATGTATGTATGACTGTGTGATTGTTCAACAGTTTCGCCGGGAGGTATGTGGATGAAAAACCGCAGTGCATGTGTCGATGTGTCATACCCAGTTTGACTTCAGCATTCTCTGTGAGCAAAACGTTTTGTCCTTTAATGTCTCTGTGAATCACATGATGGGAGTGAAGATGGGAAAGACCCTGGAAGACATACACACACAAACATAAATACAAATATACACAGTCAGATGACCTACATTACCACAGACATGAAGTCACAAACACTCATTTCAAAAGAGCCGTAGCATCATGTGTTTATTTTGGATGAATTCTGAATATTGAGTAGATATTATTTTAAGGTTGTTGCACTGCTTTTCCCTTACAAATAAATTCTAATAGCCTTGCCTTTGGTAGCAGAGGGCCTAGTGGCACAAGTGATCAGTGGCACAGTTTTGTGTGTGTGTTTGTACTCTCACTTCTTCAAAGAAGGTTAAATAAACAGAGGAAGTGAGTCTTATTTCAGACAATGACTTCACCATGCTATGCTCAGTGTCTGTGTGTGTGTGTTTGTGTGCATGCTGTGGTGTTGAAACAATGGGGAGACAGCATGGCTGTCAGCAGCAGGGAAAACACTGGCGGCAGTCCAGAGTCCTTTGTCTGTTAAGTTTGTAACTCCTGAAAAAATCATCTCACTTTCATTTTGTCCTCGATAATGTCAGCGTCAAGGACAGATATGTTGGAAGTGACTGCGTGTGTGCGCGCGCGTGTGTGTGTGAGCAGTGCAAACATCCCAGAGTCTTTCTCAGGACCTTGTGATCTCTTATAATGATAACCATAACCATTTCTTCTACGCTGGCTTTCAAAGTATATAAATAAAATAAATCAATTATCCCCTAGAGCCATAAGGGGAAAAGATGATCCCTGAACATCAAGAATTATCAGTGTCAGTTTGGCTTCTTCTCTGTTGATCTGGCAGAGAATCCAACACTAAAAGTAGCATCATGTTTCTTAAACAACAGCAGCAACTCATGCAGTCTTTAGTTTGCATCCACACACAAATTACTACCTCTGTTCTTACCAGCACCAAAAAAGGCCTCCGCCATAACAACACCTCACAAACACAGTTCGCCCGGGATTCTTTGTGTATGTTTTTTCTGTGTGTTTGAAGATTGAGGGTTCAGCAGCACAGCCACAGGGATTTGTGTCAGTGTGCTCAGGAGGTACAACTTTACATCCTTTACACTGTGAACAGGCTTATTCTGAGCGCAAAGGGTTCATTTACTGCACAGGCAATATTAGGTGTCTGGTAGTTTATTTTAGTTCTTTAATAAAAAGTCAAAGCTACAAGCTCCTGAACGTAAAACCTAAGGAGACAAGTAAACTGAAAGTCTCAAAGTGCATTTCTACCACCTGCTTTTGAGTATATTTTCACTTTAGACAGAAGAAAACCTCAGTGGACCCCCCCTGAAAACACCTCCAAATATCTGTAGTGGATTGAAAAAGCTTAAAGGGTAACTACACCAATTTTACATATTGAAGTGTATTTACAGGTCTGAGGGAGTATGTGAAGTAGTAAAGTTGCATTGTGGGTAATGTAGGCGCCAGATTTTGAAAAGGAAGAAAAATGTGTGGGAAAGTCAATTTCTCTGGTTCTGTTTTATCAATTTTGATAATTTGTTTGTAAACTGTTCATGCTAGACCACTGAACAGCTTTTCTGAACCTCTATTACCCACAATGCAACTGAGACATTGACAGTCGTATTCCCCAAAAACCCGTAAACACACTTGAATGTGTCGAATTGGTGGAGCTACCCTTTGATTCACATTTGCGCTACAGCTGGATGTAACTTATCTTTGTGGAACCTCAACAAATCTTTCAGCAGCTTAAATCATTTAAATGTTGGATTGTGGGTCCGTTTTGGATGAAGGTGGCAACCATGGTGCAGTGGCTTGTTTCCAATGACAAAAACAAAGCACTTTGCATTTACTACTGCTCTAGTTTGACCCTGTGACTGGATTCTTCTACATAGCAACGGTGCCAGAGGCCTCTATACAAAACTGATGAATGACATTCTTGTAAACGAAGCTTAAAACACAAAAAACTATTATTATCATTATCTGGGAGACTAAAAAAGTCTTCAGGGACAAGCCAGCTTTAACCTTTGCCTTTATGAAACCAGACTCAACAAGTGACTTTGTCGTGTCTACTTCACAGTTTAACAGTGTCTATGTGTGCTGTAGGGAGTGTCTCTGCTTCATTTTTATGCCAACCTTACCCTGAGCACCTCTCTGCAGATGTAAGCTATCCAGTCCTCCTTCAGACAGTTCCCCTTGGTCTTCTTGACCAAGTCTGTCACAGAGCCGGCTCCACAGTACTCCATTACCAACTGGATGGACAAAGTCAAGCACACATTAGCAGCCAAAACAACTATGATCATAAGGTGAATGATCTTGAAGGAACACACAAAAATGATTTCAGAATAACCCAGTAGCATAGAGGCAACTTAATAAAAATGAGCCATTCCTTAATTTCTTTGACTCATAGCAATGACAAAGACAGATAGAGTGGTTCACTAACCCAGAGTTGGTGGTCCTGTCCAGCAGGACCTTTCTTAATAAAAGCTCCATAATAGGTAGCAATGTTTCTATGGTGGGAATAGCTCTTCAACATGTTGATCTCCAGTTTGATCTCCTCTTCTTCCTCCTAAACAAAACAAAAATACAGCAAAAATCAGACGCCATGTAGAGTATATTTAGATAACGAAAACATCAGTTTTGGACTGGTTGATGGGCATTGAAAGTAGCAGAAAAAAAGCTACGTTTCTCTGTTTGGGTAAAGCTTCATCTCATTTCTAGAAACAGCCTAACAGGGCACTATGTAGTTTTTGGAGAATAAAATCAAACTCAGGATTGTAATATTTACAATATCAATCATATTCACCTTTTCCATAACTGAATAAACAAGATGTTCTTGGATAAACAAAGTAAAACAGTATGATATTGTGCTGTAATTTCAGATTAGTTTGTCTGTTCAGTTTATTCAGTCATGAAAACAGAGAGAGTTTAGTTATTTAGTTTAAGCATAAACTAATCAGTCAATTAACTTTTGATTAAAATTATTTTCTATGAAACTACATAGTGCACCTTTTAAACGTGGCTCACAACGTAGTATTTTACACACCAAACCCACTTGTTAAAAAACTTCCTTATCACTTCCAGAGTTCATACAACACAAACACGCTCACTTCCAGACAGATGCCATTTCCAATCAGACTGTCATGTAGCCTCTAGATGACCTTTCACCTGACTATTGGACCTTAATTCAACCACTCCTATTTCCCAGCAGGACAACTGAGGTTGGTCAGTGTTGTGAGACACAAGGACAGATAGAGAGAGCAGAGGAAACAGAGCTCACCAGTTTTTGTTTTCTCACTATAAATCCTGGAAATGACTTGTGAATTCATTGAATCCCTAAATTTACCCCGGACTGGGCAAGAGGTGGAGAAGCTGGATGTGGCTGTTAATCAGAAAAGAGGAAACAACAGAGAGCGTCTCCCTGTCACTGACCTCCTTTAAATCTCCACAGGACAGGAGGGGAGAAAATGACAAGGAAGGGATTGAACCTTCACCTCCATCTGAAACACGAAGCCTCCTCTGTCTCTCTCTCTCTCTCTCTCTCTCTGTGTTTGTGTGTGTGTTTGAGAAGGAAGATAATAGGCGAGCATTTCCTGCTAAAGAGTTTGTCTGCAACACAGAAGACTCACAAGTCCCATCAACAGGAAAGAAACTAGTGAGTACAATCTTGCAACAGGCAGATTTGTGGTGAAGTATAAGTAAAAAGAAGCAGTGTGGCCAGTTTGTAATATCCTTTTTCAGCCACACAACAGAAACTGCACTGAACCGACTTAGACCAGTGTCATTTTGTTCAATTAATCTTCTCTAGTTCTACTCGCACTGCTGCTCTACATCTTTAAACCACAAGCAATATTCAATAAAACCTTCACTTCTCTCTTGTTTGTCCCCTCATACACCTCTGAGACCACACACCAGAGCACACAGAGTCAAAGCAACCTACTCTTTAGACCCAAACTAAGAGTCAAAGATGTAATCCGTATCCTGTATATTAGGGCTGCATGATATGGTCATAAATAGATATTGCAATTATTTTGACAGATATTGCGATTCCAATATAATTCATGATTATTATGGATGATTACACAATACATCACAATTTTCATTGACATTGAAAAACTAGTAACATCATGATGATGTAGCATTTTTTCTGGTCTCTTCAAAACAATTATGTCTCATTAGATCTAGACTAGAGAACAAGCTTTGTACGCCAGAGCATCTCTGCAGCACTACAATATTTCATTAAAACACTGTTTAGTGACACATTTTAACTTGATAAAATAATTGTACTTAGTCATATTGCAATTTTGATCATTTTTGCGATTAATTGTGCAACCCTATTTTACTTAATGTACAGTATAAATAACTGTAAGGCTAACAACACTACTGAATTTGAAAGATGAAAAGACAAAGAAGAGACTTTTTCATCCTCAAATTTAGTAACTTAGTTCTACTAATATTTGATATCACCCAAACCATTCAAGAGTGAGGTTTTACATTTCTAAAACTAACAGAACTTAAATATCAAGGAGATTCAGCTGGAATCTATAAAAGAAAAAAGGAAAAAAAAACATGACTGTGTCAGTACAGAAATATGATGACACTGAGATAACTGTAGGGAAGAAGAGACCATTTTGCGTAATTTAATTCTGTCAGGCTGGAGGTATATTAAAGTAGATTTTTGCTTTATTTGCTTTGTCTGTGCTTTGTGGGAGTTAAGAGAGGCTCAAATGTACTCTAAAAGTTCCATCACTTCAATGACCTACATGAGTGGAGAAATAATGGAAGGGGGAAAAGACAAAAAGAAGGCAAACTGCGTAGATGACTCATTAAGTCCAATCATGGTTTATAAAATCTTTTCACAAACAACTGTGATATTGTTTCATTTGTCTCTAAGGCAAAGTGTTTAAAAGAAATACCTCTCTGAAATAATTTCATGGTTTCTGTGTTTCTTAGGGAAAATGACACTTAAAAGAAAAAAAAACTGTAACACAATGGCAAGACAACAAGAGAGGAAGTTCTCAAACACGTCTGTAAGCATTGTGCCTTCAGACAAACTAACTAATTAAACTGATTCCTGTGAGGATCATGACAGTTGTGTTTTTGCCTCTGTTCATCTGATTTTTATGCCTGTGTTGATTCCCATCTCTACATTTCTCAAGTTGCTGGCAACAGTTCAGGCTCTGTCTTCAGCTTTAACTTAAATTGATATGTTAAATGCTTCAACATACTGCAGTATTGAGCCAGCTTACTGGAAGTTCACTGGCATCTTGCCTATTATGTTATAATCCTTTAGTGGAGTCACTTCTTTAAACTTCTCACACCATAACAACTTTTAAAACAATAAGACATCCGCCTCCATTGAAATCTAAATTAACAAATGTGCTCTTTTTCAGTGCTTCTATTTTCCACAAAGGGAAGATGGACAGTCCATTGTGACCGAGGGCAGATCTATACCAGTACTAAAAAAAGAAGTACTATAACAATGTATTGTTGCACTTCCACTAAGTTGGGAAACGTCAGAATCATTACAGCAGAGGCTTTAGTCCCTCACTCCAAAAGCATTACACTACATTTCCCACAACGCAATAGCGTGTTTTATTGGACCCCCTCCTGTGGCATTCGAAAGAAGCAGGCAAGCTCCTGAATACCCGCGTCTTTCAAACGCCACAACTCCAGTTCATAATTTAGGCATCATCAGGGTTATATTTTTCAGACTTGGGACACTCCCTCCAGAGCCACTTAAGACACTATATATCCATTATTTCCACACGAGTTATACTCATGATGAGTAAACTGAACTTTCTGTGCAAAATCAATGTGATGCCAATCGAGAGACATTCACACTATTTTTTCCTTGTGTCAGACATTTTGGGCAATCATGGAGAAACCCTTATGAATGTTAAAGAAGCCCATGGGAAGTTCCTAGGATGTGAGTACATTTCCTCTGACATGGAATAAAACCAGGTCAGCTAACTATATTCTCATTTAAGCAATCATGCGTGTAAGTAAAGTTTCATGTATAATATGCATTGACATCATGTTTATCAGATAGTTCTGGCAATGTCATGAAAAATGACACTTGATGTTTTACATTTAATATTCAAATTTATTCACAAAAGATACAGGAGGAAGAAGAATGTAGACACGGAGGGAAGAGAAGGGAGAGAAACAAATGTAATGCACTTTACCTCTGTAACTTCCATGACTTTGATAGCTGCCAGTTGGCCTGTCTTGACATGACGACCCTGGAAAAACAAAGGAAGAATAATTGGAGATTTCAACAGACTAAAAAACAGTGTACTGAAGACTGTGACTGGAGTTATGATTCTAACAACTCCAAATCCCACAAGTTCTCACATAGAAATTTACCAAACAGCAAAAAAAAAAAAAAACCCTAAAACTCTGCAGATGGAGATGACCTGTGACTCTGCACTGAAGCTTGGATGAGCCGGCTTACACAACCAGAACTACTGCCAAGTAGTTGTATGCCTCTGGCCAGCACCCTCATATTCAGAATACTATGATGTGTGAAGTTGACTTTTGACCTTTGGATATAAAATGTCACCACTGTATCTGTTCATTATATGAATTGTTGACTAATTGTCAAAAGTGTTTTGTGAGGTCAATTCATCACAAAACACACTCATTCATCCAAGTGGATGCTTTATGCTAAATTAGAAAAAATGTTCTCAATGCATTTCTCAGATATTGCATTCAAAAGAATGCTATGGACATACGTATTGACGTACGGATGACTAAGAACCTTCATCAACATTGTTTAAATACAACTTTTTACCAGAGAAGGACTGTTTTGTGCACAATTTTGTCTGGTAAGTGTTAAAATCACAACTATGATCAACCCAACCACTGTTATGTGTGTCTGTCACCAACACACACATATAATAAAACCTCTTTTGAGCAAATACTTGGATTGTGATATCATCTTCAATACCGGACAAAGCTACATAATTTCATTTTCTCTTGAGAGGCGCAGTCAGAAAGAACAAGACAGGAGACAATGTGAGGGAGAGAAAGGGAGAGAGAGGGGAGGCAGCAGAGAGAGGCCAAGCTGTAAAGTGCAGTCAGGTGAAAAGGAGAAAATTGAAAACCTTGTCATGAGTCAGGAAGCTGACAAGATACTAGAGTAGCGACTCTATAAGCCTTTAAGCTGTGATGTATGACAGGGCTCCGAGCCTGTGTGTGTGTATGAAATAGACCAGAGGGCATGACAAATCCCACTATACTTAATCAGTCAGCTAATATTCAGGTACAGACAGACAAAGAGAATCACAGAAAAACTGGGAGACGAAGATGGATGGAGAGCTTGAAAATAAACACTACATTCTTAACACTTCTAAGTGCTGTATTGAAGACGTTTCATCTCTCATCCAAAAGGGTTAAGGACACGTGTGAGCTCTGAGTTTCAGGCTTGTTAGGGCCATCTTGTGCCTGGAGGTTTAGGGTTCTGATGACTCCCTGCTTGTACTCTATTGGCTGATGATGGGTGGATGATGCTTGCCTGTTTATGTTCTATTTTCCTGCGGCTAAATCTTAGAATCACTCTCATACCTTTCGAAGAAATGTTTACACTTGGGATCAATTTCGCCATGATGTATTAGGCCATGGAGGATAGCGTTGTGTTGTAAACTGTATGTCTAAATAAAGTCGTTACAACATCATAGAAGTCTAGAAGTCTCCAAAAAATAAACTCAGAAACATCAGTCAGTCCTCAGTGTGAGGATAAGCTACTGGAGACGAGCTACTTACAACACTTTTTTCAACACATTTATTAACCTACATTAAATCACTTATAATCAATACCATTCACTGTCAGTGGGAACTGTGTCCACACCTTCTGCATGTGAAGGGCTCAAGTTAGCAATAACAAGAAATTTACACCAGTGGGTAAGACTGTTTAAATAAAGCATATAAATGCTAGTTAGCATTCATATGTCATATGCAACATTCGGTTACACTTTCAATAGCTTGCTGACTTAACAGTTCACATATAATAACATGGTATTACTTTCTGAATGTTGTCAATTGTCAAACAGTTGTGGCTCAAAAACCACTTGGTAAGTTTTAGGAGAAGATCATACATTAGTACATAACTCACGTCACATAACGCAAGTGACAAATCGTTCATGTATGTTATCTTCTCTATGTACAATAACTTCAAAACAAATCACTCTTGACTTTTAGTCACAAACAGGATATGAACTTCTCTCTCTGGAGGTAAACCCCAGTCTATGACCCATCCAACCAACCTCGACCCAACTTTTCTGGCTCTTCATGCTACTGCACTTGAGGGACTCAAGAGGTGATACTAGAGGAGTACCAAACCTGTCAAATCAAAGAAGCATTGGGCTACAGACCAGGCTGCTGTATTTGCACACTGGAAGTGAAAACAGGCTGGGTGTATTTTGTTTCATCCTGATTAAGGATGTGTTTTAGGCCGACAATTTAAGGGCAAAAAATCTCATTAAAAAACAAGTGGAATGAAGGTTAGTGAAAATGTTGCTGAACCAGCAACAATGAAACAAACTCACTGTCAGATAACAACCTAGCTGACATTCTTCTCATTCATATTATTCTACCATATTTGATATAAGATGCCCTCCGTCAGGCTCACTGGCCCCTATTTATTCTGTAGTAGAGGCAGAGGACATTGTCTCCATAATTGCAAAGGATTGTGGCATACTAACAGCCAGTGGCCTGAAAGTGATGAATAAGGAAATGGCCTTCCCGTCCCCTTAGACTCGATGCTGTCTGCTGCCTCTGCTGCCAACACAACTTACAAATGTGAAATGTTCTACTTGCAGCTGGACTACTTATTAACAATATGCTGCTCTGACACACACACACACACACACACACACACACACACACACACACACACACAGGGCTCTGCCCTCTACCAGAAAATTAATTAGAGAAAGCTTGTGCAATTTTTGACATTAAAGTCCAATGAATAAAACACACACAGGTTTGTGCACACACACACACGCACATTATGACTCTGTGAAGTGCTAGGAATCAAACAAATAAATCCTGATACAAATGCCGTCTCCATTTCTGTCCGTTGCTTGTCCACTGAGAACCACACACATACACACACAGTGGCACAATAAGGGAACACTACAAATACTGTCAGTGAAAAGGTTGCTATAATATATTCATACATATGCTAAATAGACACAAGAGAGATGTTTACAACGCAGAGAGCAACGGGGACAAATGAGTAAAACACTTTCACTGTATCGCTCGGCTGATCTCTAACTTTCTGTCTCACCCCCCTCTCTCTGCGATGTCCTTCCTGTATGTCTCTCCGTCTCTCTCCCAGCTCCCACTCCTGTGTCTTTCTATACGTTTCGTACAGTCTGTTACTTACATATGTGTACTTTGTGCTTGGATGGACAGAGTCACTGATCAGTTCTCCCATCTTAAAATTCATAGGATTAGTTCTATTTAAAGGCCTCATGTCTGAATCTGTTTGTGTTTGTGTGTGAGAGCGTGTGTTTTTGCCAGAGACACAACCTATTTTGTCCCATTCCATTCACATGGCCTTCTCTGGCTGGCACTACAGGGTCGGGTAAACAGGGCTTGATTGGATTAACATTATACTGAGCAGAATGCTGCTAAAAGTTCAATGAAATATCATTCTGTCATACTGTCATAAAAAAGAACTGAGAAAATGAAGTGGGCCCCACTGTGTTTGTGTGTGTGCATGTCTCCTGTCGGCCAACAAAGATTTAATTACCAGTATGACCCATCGAGCAACCACCTTGTTTTGTTTTCTTAATCAATAAGCAATTTCAATCACTTACTTCAGGCGATTTGAATTTAGAACGAAATATAAACCTGAATAGTTTTAACAAGTATTAAAAGGCGTAATCTGTAGAATGTGGCCAAAAAGGTTGCTCCAAAAACATAGGGGTTACCTGACAACTGCTGCTCTTTGCAAGCTAGGTTTGGCTGAAGCTAGACAGTGTTAGCTAATTAGCTCAGTCAGCCAAGGAGCCAGTGGCCCTAGCGTTTGCCTAGACTGGGATCTTAGGGGGAGTCACCATGTGCAACAGGGTGCTGCTAAACCAGGTTTGGCAGCCTGACTGTGAACATGGCTGGACACCGACTGAATTCATCCTCCTAGACTGCTAGAGCTCAGTTTGAAAACAGAGGTTACAGTATGGAGGTGATTTACAGAAGCTCTGACCAAGACTACAACTGTAGGGCAGACAAGACATGGTGGGTTGGCAAATGTTTACATAAGTACATAACTCTTGAACACAACATGTAACGTCAACTGCTGTTTCTACACACACTGCTCATTATGTTAGGTCATTTTTTAAATGATTTAAACTAATACTTTCATCTGTATCTTACAAAATGCTAATTTACAACAAGATTTTACAGATACTATGATTCACTAATTATCATGGCAAATCATAATTTTCTCGTAGTTAGCAAGACTTTATTGCTGGTGTACTTTTAATTACAGTTTTGACGTTTAGAAAGTAAGTAAGGAGGCCAGTAACCTCTGAGGATATTCTAACCAATGGACTTCCCCCATATGCTCACTGCTCTGTGACACACACGGGTAATCAACACAAAGCTCTGAGCCTCATGGGGTGCAACTTTCCTCTTTTCTATCTAGTTTTCATATGTCTCTCTGCCTTTTCCTTCCTTTCCTCCTATCCGCCTCTCACCACACCTTCCTTCCTTTTCGGCCTCTCTCACTTTCCTCTCTCTCTGTTTTGGTTTTCCTGTGTCTCTTTTCCACCGTCTTTTCCTTCTCACCTCTAACAAGCACACAAACAGTGACTCTACACTATGTTGAAGGTTGTTTCCTGCCTCTCTTCTCTTTTCTCTCCCCCACATCATTGCTTAGCATTGGAACAAAGACTTTTACTTCAAAATAAGATATTATGCAATTTGATCTTTCAAATAATAGTGAAATAGTGGAATACTTTGCACAACTGTGCAGTCCTGCTCTTAATATGATGAAGGAAATTGTTATAATACTTTAACACAGAAACCCTCTAGTTAATAGTTTGGGTGAGTTTTTTCAAAATACAACCTTGCCGGTCGCTTGCACTCTGAAGCAGATGCAGACTGGTTTGTGCAATAGTCAGTCAAAGGATTGGGTTTGGTGTAACTTGGGCATTCTTAAAACTCTTGTCAGCAGATCAGCTAAGATGAGTAAGATAAGAATAATGTTTTATGGGTCACATGAAAGGGAAGTGACACTACTGAAACCAGAAAGATTTGAGGAAGTCTACATGATTCACTTTGGGAATTATATTACAGTCAGCTTTTTAACGGCTGTACATCATTTCAGCATGGTGTCACCGAAGTTTATGGAGTAAGTCAAATATGGAAGCAGTATATGTATTTCAACACCTTGTGTAAGGTAATTTATATAATTTTTTAATGCATCCTCTAAAACTGGTTTAACTTGCATGTAAGTTACCAACAGTCTATCATCTGACACAAACAGTTAATTTAATTCAGTCATTGTCCTCAAACTAGTCACTAATTTAGGCTTTTACTCTGTATTGCATCAGCAGTGATCATAGCGTTTATCTTAAGTGGAGTTTGACATTTTCATGTTGTAACACACACACACACACACACACACACACACACAGGCACACACACAGACACACACACACAGACACACACACACACACACACACACAGATTACTCTACAGCAGTGGCTTGCAGGGAAGGGAAGTTCCTTTTGCAAACAGGGAAACGCCCTATGTGTGTGTGTGTGTGTGTGTGTGTGTGTGTATGATGATGAGGAGCATGCACAGTGTGTACTGGTGATCCAGTACCAAGAATGTCAAACAAAGCAGCTTAATACTTTTGTGTTATGTTTATTTGATGCCTGATAGTTTAACAGGCAAGTTTACTATTAGTGTTATCTTTTGTTCCGTTTCAGAACAATCCACTTGTTGCTGTTCAGTTCTAAAAAAACATCTGAATGTGAATTATTTGATAGGTATAAATATTACTACAACCGGTAATTCATGATGAAACAAATAATCAAAGACATTTTAGTTCTTGCTCTATTTTCCTAAAAGAAGACTCTCAAATTGTCGGGAGGGAATTCTTTGTCCTGCGACAACAACACTGCTGCAGGCATGGTACCACCATGTGACCACTACTGCACATAATACATCCTTTAATACAAATGTGCAAGAGTGTGTGCTCTTTATCAGCTGGACACAAGTGATTTTGTTCTTGTGCACATGCTTGGGACAAAAAAATTGTTAATGTAAAGTGAAATTAATGCTATAACTGATGGTGAAGGAAAAGCCAAAGACAAACATTTAAGAGACCAGAAGGGAGGAAGAATTGTGTTGAAGTAGAGGAAGGGCTGCACAATTATTAAAAACTTTAAAATTCAATATATCAAGTACAATACCGAAATCGCAAAAGCTGCAGTTTTATGATCAAGGTAAAATGTGTGACAGAACAGCATTGTAAAATTGTAAAATCTGTATAAAGTGGACAATATTTGCTGGGTGCAGGAACTTTTCTGGGAACTTTCTGAAGGACTAAGATGCTTTAACTTGTTCATACTCAGTGCAGTTTTAGCCATTGTCATTCTGTCATATAACTGCTTTACAGTAAACCGAAACTGATATGGGTGGAGTTTCTGCAGTGCTAAATGTCACGCTCCGGTCAAACATATGTTTCATTACTGATACTAAAGCACAAAAATGACCTGAAAAAAAATCTCAAGCTATCATATCCTCTCTACATGGCTTTCGTTTCAGGTGTTTCAAATGTTTTCACATCTGCACTTCTCTTTTCCAACACCTACTCAACCAGCACTCATATACAACAGGGATGACTATGTGTTGTCTTGTTTCATGCAAGAATAATGTCTCAGTCTACATGGTGGCTTTTCAGCTTGTTATCACTCTAATCCCTTTAATTATCACAGTTCTTCAGATGTGGTGGACATTCAAACACAAGTGCACTGAAGATTCTTTGAGTTTCTCAGTAGTTCCTGACTTTTCAGTTTGCAGGGACATTTTGTTGAAAAGGCCTGATTGTGTTCTCCACCGCCCCCTTGTCTCCATATGACTCTCCATCTCTTTTAATTGCTGTCTTTCATGGTAAGTCAGAAAAACGGTGTCTGCTGACCATGAGGTTGTTCCGCTGAGTTAAGATTAAAATGAGGCTAATGGGGTTCACCCCCCTCCAGTGCTAGTGGGTTTGATTGACATGATATCAGACTACTAACTAACTGCCAATTAGTGGGTCATAAATCAGACCACATTGCTGAGCAACATGAGTCATGGTAAAATTCAGCAATCAAAGCAATCAGCCCCTGAGGCTAGACACAGGTTAGCTGCAAGGCTTCAATTTAGAGCAGAACTAATTGGCAACATAAGTTGAACTATAAACCATTTCAACAAACAACAGACAGTATGCAGTCTGGTTTAAAACAGGGACTACAACAAACTGCACATTACTGTGCACATAAACATTGTCGTGGTGACTCCTGCTCCATCTGCCTCCTCAACATTCTCAAACTCTTTCTTAAAGTCCAAAGGTCTGCAAGTGAATTTTCCATATGCTGTCTGCCTAAAATGTCCTCTCTCGTTGGTTAGTTTCCCTCCTCTGGAAATCATTTGCCTGCTTTCATTATTCCTTAACATAAAACATATAGGGCAGCTTACTGCAGCAAATTGTCCAGAAGGTCAGTGTTGCTAACATGCCATTCCTTTCTACCTTTCTACCTCAACCTGCTGCCTATGAATTTCTAGTTTGGTTGTTAATAAATGCTTTGACCTGCTGCCTGCTTACCATTTCTTTACCTGATTTGAGCGACCTTACCTAACCCGTCCTGTTGCTAAAAGGGAGACTGGATATCGACTTTGGACCTTACTTTAACTCTTTCACAGAGCAAGCCATTTCTGTTTTGGCATTTGGGTCATGCATTCTATTGCCTTCTACCAGCATTTATACAGGAATTAAAAAATAAATGAATGAATACAAACACATTTAAATCATGATTAAATTAGGTCTAGAGTAATCTGTCCATCAATTTATTGACTAACTGATACATTGTTTGGGCTAGAAAATGGTGAAAAATGCTGGTCAGTGTTTCACACAGCCAGAGATGACAAATGTCTTATTTGTCCAGTACCCAAAGTTAAACACTTTTAATGTCATAGAAGAGTAAAGACAAAAATGTACTCTAATTTAAGAGGCTGGGATCAGAGAATTTAAAGTGTTTTTGTAAAAAATAAATGAATCACTCAACATATTCATTTTTAAGTGAAAACATTTTTTGCTATGGTCCCTCAAATATGGTTATCAAACACTTGTGACAAAGATAAGGGAAGCAGACTACACATTTCATTGTCGAAAAAATGACACCAGTACAGTGAGACAGTCACTGGTAATCTAATAATCACAAATTACATCGGGCATCGCTTTCTGCATTATTGGCTCTCTCCCTCCCTGGATTGGCTTCCTCTTATTTAACTGACCTTTTAATTCCCTACACCCCACCAAGACCACTCAGGTCCTCTGACCAGTCACTTCTGGTGACAGTTGCCCTTCAGCACGAGGGAGTCTATCTCTCTATAAAAGCAAGGAATCTCTGTCTGTCTGTCTGTCTGTGCCTCAAATATCTCTGCGGATCAGGATCAGAATGACCTGAGAGTTTCAAAATGGCTGCCGTTTGATTCAGTGGTGTGCGACTTCGCATTTGTTTGGACTGCAATGATACTGTGAATAAATTATTTCATAAATGCTTTACACATTCTGGAGCATAGTCTACCGGAGCTACCACAGTGACATGCGCATTAGAGCCAATCACTGCAGAGCTCAAGCCCACGACATACGTGAAGAAACAAGCGGATGTATACCTGCGGCGGCGCAAGCTGGACCGGGATATTGCCGGCGGTTCGGTCCCGTTCTGTTCTGTGCATCTAAACTGACTGTTGTGGATTAATGAGACTAAACGAGACCGGACCGTGTCTGTTCGGGTCTGAGGAGAGCGGATTTATACCTGCAGCGGCGCA
>CAEMYA010000062.1:1099223-1118930 GCA_903131615.1 Diplodus sargus | reverse complement strand
AAAGAACCTGGCAGTTATCACAGGTGGACATAGGTGGAAGTGTAGACAGTATATCTTAGACAGATACTATTCATGTCACACAACACAAACACCTGACTACAAATTACACCACCACCCTGTTTCTTTAATCTTTTTTCTTTTTTTTCGCCTTACCTACTTATGATTTTAAGTATAAAATATATTGAATAGATGGAGCTTGGCAATCCAGTCTCCTGACTGAACCAGTGAGTCACAGTCAGCATGGTAAAATAAGGGTCATTATGTGGTGGGACACAGCCACTGTGTATGTGTGTGTGTGTGTGTGTGTGTGTGTGTGTCGGTGTGTTGGGGAAAGAACAGAAAGCGTGAGGTTTGTGTGTTAGTGTGAGTGTAGGGGAACGGGAGGACGATGGAAAGTGACTCTCTTGCACCCTCTGTATGTGTGTTTGTGTGTAAGTGAATGTGACAAACTAAGAGTGAGCGAGGGGCTGTGAGTGTGTACTGCCTGTGTGTGTTTGTGTCGCAGTGAAGAATGGTCTCTCTGTGGTATCACACAGTGGCCCTGTTCACATCAGGGTCAGCTGCCTACGCACACACACAAACACACACTCAAACACACATTTTTAGACTCATATCCAACCTAAACAAGACAACATTCTGAGTAACAATTGAATAAGAAAATTCCAGAGCGATAGAGGCTGTTTGTCCGACTGTCTCTCTCCAAATCTCCATCCCCTCTTGACTTTTTCCTTGTACGTATTCTGTGTCAAGAGGAAGTTGACATTCCACTTGTCCACTTTTCCTGAGGGCACTTGTGTTCATGCATGCACACACACACAAATGCAGGAATAAACATGTATAGAACAATGATAAGAGCGTCAGATGTCAGATGGTTTGCATCCAGCTGTTTTGCAAGGTAAAGATATCAGGGACAGTTCCTCAGAACCAAACAGATGGGCCTCATTTTGTGAGGCAAGGCAAGGTAAATTTCACTTCATTCTTTATTCAGTCTTTCTTAAAACTTAAAATAATCAGAAGTTCTAAAGGGTCAACGATTCAACCTTTGAACCCTCAGACAGATTTACTTTAGAGATACATCACCAACTGCTGACATGTCCTCGAACGACCAGTTGTAGAGAAAACTGTCGGATGGACAGCTTCCAAGTGTGAATGTGTGTCGTCAGTGTGAGGCAAAGTGTGGTTGATAAGAAGCGTTTGTTCTCAGCTGGTAAAAAAAAAAAAAAAGTGAGCTAAGTATATTTAGTCATGATAAAGTGTAGATTAAAAGAAAAACCAACATGAAGTGTCTTATGGTGCTGGACCAGGACAAGAATCCAGAGCAGCTCCACTGCTCATTTCCACAGATTCTCCAACTCTGAATCTTCCAAAACCTATTCCCTCAATTTGTGTTTTGATGATTGTGGTGGAGAATTATTAAATTAGGATCTGCTGACTGGTAAAGCCAGAGCATATGATTCAAACTGTCAATGCATTCAGTGGCTTCTTGTGGCTGGGTGCATTGTCGTCCTGGAAGTCATCGCAACATTTTCTTTTGTCACATCAAACCAGATGCCTGTACTGACATCAGCAAGTCTACACCTCACAACATACATTGTGGAAAGTGTACAGCCAGACAGGTTCAAGGAAAGTGGAATTAAACATGATTTCATTGGAACGATGGAAGTGTAAACCCACAATGTTATCACCCACTGGTTCGTGGACTACTGTTTAGAAGCCTCAAATTGACAATATAGGATGTCCTGATTGGAACTTACTAAGATCCAGAAGAAACACCTTGGCAGCGACTTGTTAATTCCACGGTAGCCATGGCAATACCTAGGGACAGGTATAGTTAAAAAAAATGTTGATACTGGTACCGATACCTTAACTTGACTGAGCGATACCATTTTTTGATACCAATTTTATGGAATCCACTTTCACGAAAGATTGCATTACACATACACATGGTGAGCCCCATCTCTGGGCGTAACCTAGTCTTTTTGTTTGCACGCCTCAGGGCAGCCAATCACCCGCACTATTAAATCTTGCACAGCAAGCATGCTGCATGCTTGTTGGCCTATTGATGCCAATGAGATTAACTCTTTAGGGAGTGAAATTCGGTATCGAATGACACAACATTTTTCGATAACTTTACAGATTAAAGTGTCGAAGTTGGATTCAAAGCCCTTAGCATATACTGCATTATCTTCTATTTTAATCCTTAACTGGACCATAACGTTATGCTATGTTAAAGAAGACTTGAAACGAGTGATTGAGACCATAAACTCATTAGGCTCATTTTCCCTTAAGCTTACATAATATACGATTTGCTTATGAAACTAGCAGAGTCGCCCTCTGCTTGCCTTAAGGGGAAATTAAAAAAAAAATCTGGTTTAAAGCTCTCAAGAATTGGCTTTGTTTATCAGACTCGGAAATTCCGTACATATTTTACGCAGTCAGTGGTAGGGACACAGCCACTTGGTCGCCTAAATGTCTTGGCTCAACAGTCTAAATCCACAGTTCCAGGTGCTGACATTGAGCCAGTGTTAGCCATCACTTGGCTAACTGGAGCTGATTCTCAGACCAAAACTGCTCCCAGCACTTTTGGGAATTTGGAAGCCTCTTGAACCCTCAGAGCCATCCATCTTAGAGGGGATTTGTGAAGAGAGTGCCTGTAAAAGGACAACAGTTAGAAAACACAGAGTGGCAGAGTGGCTGGATCAGAGAAGCAGAACAGGCGTGTTGCAAGTCTAGGTAGTTGGGAGTATATGGAGGCACAGACTGGACCTGCAAGAGTAGGCAGCTGTTAGAGCAATGTGTCCTCATATTATATGACATTTCTTTGATGCTTTTTTTATCCGTTTGAGAATACTTAGTCCTTGTAAGTATAAAGCATCAAAAACACACAACCAGACGCACGCACAGTTTTGCTTGCCTTCCTGCAGAGGCATGCTGAAGTGGTTCTGACAGGCCGGCTGGGCACGACTCTTTATCCGTCTAACTCAGTGTCTCTTTATCTGCTTTTCTCTCATGTAGAGACTCTACTGGCTTTTAAAACTTTTATAGACACAAAAAACCCCATCATATGACAGGACTTTTAGTCAGGACATCGTGTAGAGTGGTTAATCTGTCTTTAACAGAGGCAAAATGGTCTCATACAAACAGATTGGCATGCATGATAATGGTATATGTATTTCTGATAATAATGAACTCATATTTAGCATCACTGTCAAGGAACGTGAATACAGGATCTCATACCCAGGTAATATTCAAAATGCCTCACTCATAATCTCTAAATTTCCTTCCTCTACCCCTTTTCTGTTTTCTAGTTCGACTGCCTGCCACAAGAGGGCGGTGTTTCTCATGTTTGCATGTCACTCAAACCATGGCTGACGTTTCTCTGTACACAGTATGGGAAATAGAGGGAGCTTGCTGTCAGATCTCTTTGAAGCTGGTCATATTATGGTGTGGTGTTTATAAAAACGTATGTGTAGGTGTTGAGTGGTCTTTTCTTCCTGTATGTGCATATTATCTAAATGACTGTTTTCCAAACTACAAGGAGTCCTGTATTTTTTTTTTTTTTATTCAAGTGGAATAATGAGAGTTTTGCAAAACATAGCATTTCATTTAGACCACTCAGATTCTTCTAAGCTCAGATTTGTTTTCCGATCAGGCAGTGCAACATTTTATCTATCAATTATGTCACTTCCGTCTGTCTGTTCTTGAGAAAAGTACATCTTCGTCACAAGCAGTTTCAAAACAGATATGCTGTTATCATAGACAGAGCAGACAGGAAGAGAAAGAGGAAGTGCAAAAAAAAAAAAAAAAAACCAGAATGTATTTGTTGTGTCTCACTGCAGCAAGATTCTTGACAATCAACAAGATTGTTCCACAGTAATAGCACAACATCATTTCCCATGAATGATTTTAATAGGACAGAATGTACTCCAACAAGTAACATATTGTTTTAAAGGAAATTAGCCATAAAAAGGGATAAGTACTAACTAAATTACTAATATATAAAAATATTACAAATATTGTATATAATATACTTTGACCAAGTCATCAACTTTTAAACATGAGCTCAAACATTTCAGCTGTATTTTCCCCTACAAACTAAAAACTAAAAACAGACAAATATTTTTGGACTGACTGATTTCCATGAACCACACATTGCACCGTTTGAGATTTCAAAGGCAGATTAAGTTACCATTCTGCTGCTAAAAACTAAATGTAAATGAATGGCCTCCAGAAAGATTCCTGGGTTTGGTTACTCAGGAGAAAAGAGAAGCTGTTCAGTACATTTTTCAAATTTTCATACTGCCAATTAGTTTTGTCAAAGCCTACTTGCATAAATATATTTGCATACACTAGACAACAGTATAAAGACAAGTGAAAGAACTCTACAGTAACCTACTTAATTACTTAAAATATAATGCCTTGCATTATAGTTACTGCACTGTATATCTATATTCCTGGGGAAGAGAAATACTGTAGATTAAACATAGGACATGTTATCTAAGATAACAGCTACATTCATCAGTTGGTTCAAAGAAGTGGCACATTTTTAACACTGATTCAGTAACTTCCCTTCACATGTAAAAATAAACCTAACTTTATTATCAGATCCTTCTTCACTGACAGTTGAGAAGGGTGCAATTGATTCTGAGCAACACATACATGTTTAAAGTTGAAACTTTAATGTGCGAGAAAATGATTGCACATTCTGTATTGAAATTATATTCTGGTTGCAACAACTCAAACTCAAAACAGGTATAAAACCAAAATGGCACTCAGTAGAGTGAATACCTACACCAGTGCCCAACAGTCCCCCTTTGAATATATATATATATGTATGTATGTATGTATGTATGTATGTATGTATGTATACACACCTCCTTAACGGAGGTAAAAAATATATATTTACCCTCTATTCTGGAGGGCTGATTAATCGATCTAGATTGCTTTGTAGTCACTTGAATAGTTGGAACCATTTTCTTTTTCACAGAAAAGCATCCACCAACCGTATCACATTAATGTAGTCCCCCCCGGCAAAGCTGTAATATTAACTAACATGGTTGGCTGAGATAGCCAGCTAGCCTATTGTCCATGGTTAGATACACCCCTTCCTCTGTGCGGTGATGCAAAAAGAAAATAGTTCATAGTATCTCCAAAACTCAGCACTTGGCAAGAGGAGGATAAATACGTATTTTAGTTTTGCTCGTATTATACCATTAATATCCGTATCTAGTCCCTTCAGCTGTTTGCGCACCATGTGAACTGTTAGTTCAATAAGCTGCACTTAGCAGTAGTGTATGGTTGGCCACTTCCTCTTGCAAGTTTCTGTGGTGAAAGTCAGTGTTCAACAGTTTTTGCTTATATATCTGCATACAATTCATCATAATCTTCAATCCGCAATTAAATTTACTTTATAAATAGAATACTGAAGTAAATGTTTCCCATGTAAGGCCACGAGGTGCAGAAAAGTCCATCATTTTACAGCGTGGTTAATACTAGGCTTGCTTACTTGCTGTTATTGCACAGTTTACGTTTGTTGCATTCAACATGTACTAGACATGCAAATTGCACGGCTACAAGAACAGTTTTAAAAATTGCTCTGTACCTGAAAAAACTTTAAATGATTTGCATTTTCACAATCATCTGTGAAATCTTTGCAAACACCTAAAATATTAACATATTTTACGCAGTTGCAAAATGCTTGTCTGTGTTAGAACGCCAAAACCATACTTCAAAGGTAAAAAAAAAGGGTTATCAAGGCAGTCATGACAGCAGAGTGACATTTAAGCAGCCACGTTGTACTTGAGTCTGATATGTTTTCCAAACCTCTGAAAGCTGGTTAGAGCTATGTAATATTGTTGTAATGACAGAGGTCCAGTAACACTTTGTTGTTGAATCAGGGATTGTTGCCCTAAACAAACCACCATGAGGAGGATCTGTATGTGCGATTCCTAAATATTTCATACACAGTCCCACGTACACATCCTCAATGTAAATAGCTTTAACATGTTTAGATGCCTCCAGTATCTTCTTGGCTACATCCAGTGAAAACACATAGCCCAGTCCCAATGCATATGGTGGGTATGTAGACTCAGAAAAGGCTGAAAAAGGCAGAAACCACTTGGAATTATAGTCTCGAAGAACAGCAGCATGCCTTTCCACCAATCCTGTCATGTAAAGATTCTGGCGGGCTGTCGAAAGCATGTCAACAAGTTTGTGGACATTAAGGAACATGTCTGAGTCGATCTTCATGGCATAGAAGGTGTTGGGGCAATGGGAGTTGAGCCATTCAAAGATGACCATGGTTTTAATGGTGAGGTTATTGTAGCTGTCCAAGAAGTTACTCTGGAGAATATCATGATGTCTCTGGCTTTCCTGTAACACCTACAGAAGGGGAGATAGGAGACTTGGTTGAAAGCGGCAGTTAACAGATGTTTTAGCCACTTTGGGATAGTGGCCACCTTATGACAACAAGAACAACTTTTACTGTCTTTTTCAGCACATTCTTATACCAAAATGACCAAATAGGTTTATTGGCAGCAACTCCCAAAATGGCATACATCACCATTACCAAAACAACATGACCATTGTAGCATACCAGCAGCGGTCATATTGGACTGTCACTGTTTTCCCACAGTTTGGTTCGGTTTAGGCAGGAGAACTACTTGGTTAAGTTTAAGTTAACACTCTGGTTTAGGTTAAAATAGCTACCTACTCTATAGCCTCAGTTAAAACTGAGGTTATGTTATGTTCACAACATAGTTTAACAATGTTACTAAGTTAAAAGAAGTCATCGTTGACTTCTGGTTTCCCATTGGACACGAACAGCAGTCTCCTTAATGAAAGTGCTTGTTAAATTCGACCTCCTTTACAGACTTTTCACTCTTTATACCACTTCTCCTTGTTTCCTCCTTTGCAGCCGTAATAATTACTGCAGCCACTAGAGCTCACCGCCAAACAAAGAACATACTGCTGTCTTAGTCAAGTTTAATGGTCATTTTTCTGATGTGGTCTCTGCCAACTCATGGGGGAAATATTGGGCTCATTAGCGTTGAATCCCACTCAATGTTCACAATGCTCATCAAGTTGTTAACTTCGTCTGTTGGAAAGGTAGTGTGCCAAGAGATTATCAGAGCCTTTTTGATGAAAACAGTTGCTTGCAAATGCTGCAAAGTCGATGGCTGGAAAGCCGGAAACAAGTCCAAAGATGCAGAAAAATTTTAAAAATCTCTGTAAGGTTGAGGGGACCTGCAGAAGTAGGTTATAATTCTTTTAGTTTATTTCTATGAGTGACCACTTCACAGTACACATCAACATTTGGTCCCATAAAAGATTGGTGTAGCTTTAAGGTTTGTGTGCATGAAGAGACAGGCCAGAAAGCAGTCTGACACATTCTGGATCATTGCCGTCATGTTACAGCATTCACTGATTTTTATTGATAAGCCAACAAATATAACCTGACAAAGCTGATCCTAACCTGATCTCAACTTTCTTTTCTTTCTCTGCTCCGATTACCATGAGGAATTTATTTTTTCTCTGTATCTTCTGCAGCTCATTCTTGTTGGCCTATTTATTTTGAAACAGCAAGAACAGAAATGCATTTGGATTTCCCTCTAAACACAACGGAATAGTTTCCCCTATACACAGTAGCTATACAAAGTGTATGGATAACATCAGGTTTTATGATGGTTGAAAGAGATAAAAATGAAACAACTCACTTGCTCTTTAAGGAGCTCTGTCTCGTCTTCCTCTTTGGACATTCCCAAAAGGAAGTAGTGGCTGACTACTCGGCCCAGCACTGAGACTTCTTTGCCCCATGTGTTGCGGATTGTATCACGAGCCTCTCTGTTGTGGGGTGAGACTGGGATCATAAGAACCAAGAATGGGCTTTCCTGCCGACATCTGTTGGGTTCATCCAATATAAAATGGTACTGGTGCGGGTATGCCACAAAGTATTTTGATGATGAGGGGTCAGCTGGAGAGATCTGTGCAAGCAGAGGAGATTGGGATTTTTTAAGTGAGGTATTCCAGTAACATAGGATTTATCTTTGCTTTTTTCTAAGTAACTTGTCTGTTTAAAGAGGGTCTGTGTAACAATTTCCATGTATAAGTCACTTCTTCATTGGCCTTATGTAAATGGATTGTAACGGAACGTGACTCGGTTGCTATGGAAGACGTTTGTGACCATGTCTGTGCTGCTCTTATAAAAAAAAAAAGTTTATTTTGTGCGTTGATATGTTTACCCCCAGCCCCTCACTCTTTATGTCAGCAAACTCTACCTGTCTGTGCATACATGAATGTCAGACTATTTATGCAATCTGTGCAAGGGAGTAGGTTTGATTTTGAGATTGGTGGAGACGCCAAAGTGCTCCAAGGCAGTAATACATGATGAGGCCTCTCATGAACACCAGACTTGATATAAAGCTCTGATTTTAAAGCCACATGGGTGAAGCATTGCTATTCAGATCATCATCACACTAACATTTGTCACAATGTTGAATCTCATGACTTACAAATCCATCATAAATTTTAACCTCACCTGTGAATTTCCAGCCTCTCTTTCAGCTTCTCCTCCTACATCTCCTACAGCTTCTCTTCCTCTACCTCCTCCTGCGTCTCTTCCTCTACCTTCTCTGGGCTCTCCTCCTCCATCTCCTCCAGCCTCTCTGCTGTCTGTCACCTTACAAAAATATGTTGATGCATGACATATGAACAGATACATTAACTAAATATTAATATTACTTAATATTAATTAATTATATTTCATAATTATAAAATCACATGATCATCTCGAATGGGAGGTTTTATTGTATTTCCACCACAAAGTGTCTTCATTTGTGTTTTTAAACCGTTGCTCACTTCTACACAAATACATGAAAATAAGAATTAAAAATAACTTTAAAAAAGTGTATCTCCTTGGCATTAAATATTCTATTTTATTCAATATCTGTATTGTTGGGCCTCTACCGATACACCCTTGAAGTAACTTACACTTTGACTCCTAAAGAAGTCTCTTATATCCAGTTTTCTTTGACATCCTTCTAATCCTATACAGCACACACGCACGCACGCAAACAGACACAAACACAAATGTAAATGACGCCACTGATATTAAAATCCGTCTAGCTGACGTGACCCAGGAAGAACAAATGCCGAACATGTTGACAACTTACACTCACATTTGCAGATAACATGCACTGCCTTTCGTCCGGTCCAACTAGTAGGTTGCATGTAGCATTTACAAGCAGAAGGAGTGACAGCGGGGACAGCCAATCACATGTAAGTTAGCGAGAAACCGGCAGTTGATCAGGGAGCGATATTTAGGTTAGAGGTTAATAAAAAGCTGTTTAAGTATTAAAAATGTACACAAGATCGATTTGAAATGTTGTGAATACATTACAGTTAATAATCCCAGCAACTTTAATGATTTAGAGGTTGGCTTTTTCACTGTCTTGCCATGTGTGCAATGGATGGTGCTTTCTATGCACCCACTTGACAGAGCATTCTAGTACATGCACGATTTTGCTTTCTAATTTAAACTACTTCCACACTGCAATCATTTTATCCATAGGTTTGCCAGAGTAACATTACGCGCGCGTCTGTGTTCTGCCACAAATTGTGCTCTGACTAAAAAAAAAATACAAATTGGTCTTGGGTGCACGTTCAAAATTGCCGATCCCCGATCAGTGAAAAAAAATCCATATCGGCCCCAATCCCGATCCTGCAGATCGGATCGCGACATCCCTACTAAATAAATACTAAATAGTCAACTTTGGTTCCCTAAAAAGCAACTTGTTTGCATATATGTTTAAATTTCAGCTACTGAAATGACATTTCGCTAATTAAACAGGTGAAAATTTACCTTGACATATGTTGAAGGTAACAGCAACAAAATAACAAAAAACAAAAGATGTATTACTGATTTCTTCAGTTTGGCAGTTTGATAGGTGCCTTTCTTCTCCAGTTCAGCCAGTAAACATACTTACATTGCTGACTGAAGTGGTCATATTGCTTTGAGACCTTATTGTCCAAACGTTCAAAGACCATGACACTTGCATGTTCGAACTGTAGATTATTAATATTGAAGTTCCTATCATGAGGATCAGCATGAAAAAACCCAACCATCGTCGAGCCCTTAGCCATGGAGTCTTTTCACTGCAATGACAAAAGAGAAAAGGGACATCGTTATTGCGCCGTCTGCATATCAGTAATACCATAGATTACTGGATATGAATCAAAGCACTTTGCTAATAACTCCATATCCGCAAGAGATCATTATACCTCAAACCATGGCCTTTCCCTAATATGTAACCAGTATTATTTTTGTACCTAAACCTAGTTAGAACATAAGCATAGCATTGCCACATTGTAACATATAATCAGTGTGTACAATGCGCACAATAAAGTTTCCGAGCATTGATTCTCTTTTTTGCCAGTCATGTTGCCATTCCTCATTAGCTGGGATTTAGAGATAACTGTTGAAAGCAAATGGAGTCTCCATTAGGATCTGCATCCATTACAAAGCTCCACAACCACAAACTGCACACATAGAACATTTGTTTGGGGAAAGTGCAACATGTTTTAACACATTCTGGATGTTGATATGTAGCCTATTAAATGATTTACTACATAGCCTTCATGGTATATATACAGCAATCCATCTACATGATCAAGAAAGAAAAGCAGGCTGAATGTGAAACCCGCACAGCTCTCAGCAACAGAAGCTGAAATTACACTCAAAACACATTGTGTAACAAGAAACAAACCTCCACTTAGCCTGTGTTTTTAATTTCATTGAGTGACTCCTCAATACTGTAGTGTAGGAAACACTACCACATTTCAAGTAAGACAGAAAGTATTCTATATTTGGTTAAAGTGAATATTAATATTTTAGCACCTTGGTGCTCTTTTTCCTGTCACATGACTCTTATCAGAGTGTTGGCTGTGGTCTACTGAGTTTGTGGTGAGTCTTGGACAGGATAAAACTCTTTATATTATATAAGATAGTGTTGATTTAAGAGTTGCTTTGAAATGGAGTCAGCTTAGGTTGTAGTGTGACAAACAGCGAAGTATGCACTTTACAACAACTGCTTTTTACATGTTACCACTGACCTCAATGTCGACACGCAATAATTGACAACTAAGACCAACAATGAACTCAGTGTTAAAACTCACATGTTCTACATGATTTAAAACTTACAATATTAAGTCTCATACAGTTTCAGAGGCATACATAATGCCTATGTGAAATAAATAGAAATACATATACAATATATGCATTTAGCTCAAATGCACTGACAATACATTTCAATTGGTTGGCACCCAAACATGTTACTGGCTTTCCCACTTGTTTCTGAAGCTGCGCCTCTACATGTTTTGACATGAAGAGAGTTCACATGAGTCGCACAGCACAATTCAAACTTCGGGTTGAGGTCACTGGTCCCTTTACTGTAGATGCTTTAATGCCATATATCATGGCAAATACATGGGGAAATTATTTTGTGCTTGTATGTTTTTGAGCCAATAATGTTTACAAAAGCAAAATACAATACGATTGTAGGATTAGACAAAAGAAGTAGTTTAGAAATTTAGTAGAGATTTTCACTCATATTGTGTGATCACATAAACATAGACAAACCTGAATGTAATGTAAAACACATGAATCCATCTGGTTTACTCAGTAAGATATTTATATATGCAGATATTTTACTGCATGGAAAAAGTAATCATACTAATCATATTATTGACATGGCTGTTTTGTGCTTTCTTCATAGTGGCAACCAGAACAAAAGATTGCGATGACATTATAGCATTACAAGCTGCAAAATATGATTTTCTTCTCTTGCTGAATACTCAATAAACATTAAAGCCACATATGTAGATGCATTTGTTCCCTGCCAATCAATACAATTGCTCTAATGTATCAGAGGAGTGCCGTCAGTATCAGTCTACCATTTCATCGGCAGCCAGACATATTTTTCACAAAAGCTTTTATTAAAAACCACAGTGAGCCATGGACTGAACTGTATAATCCTTTAAAGTCAATACATTTCAAATAAACAGAATGAAAATTAACACTTACCATTTGGAAACAGAGCTCTCCAGCATTTTCAGAGAAGGAAATCTAAGTCGATGCTGTGGCAGCTACAGAACGCTAACACACAGACAGACAGCAGGTAGAATAGAGGATGTTACAGTCAACTGTCCCGCTGCATTGTGGTTTGTGGTAGTGACTGTCAGACAAATCCGGGCCTTCTCACGAGCAGACAACACACTGACTGAAGACTGATCAGCTGTACAGCTTTGAAATATGCATGCTGGTGTATTCTTTATACCAGCATGACTCAACATGCATTCATACCTCTGTGTTGCAACATGGTTACATTTAGCAAGAAAACACACAACATAAAGCCCTTTTCTTTTTTCTGTTTAAACTTTTTCTCTTGTGCAATTTCAAGTTCAATATATGGTTTGAATTTCTCCACTGTTGCATTTATTGGAGCTAAATTTAAATTTAAATTTTCAAGTGATTTGATGTGTATTTACACAGTCTTCATTGCCCCAAACACTGATTGCTTTACATATTGAGATCCCAGGTTCCAAAAACTACCAATAGTTAAAATTCATACAAAAAGGGCTTTGTAAATATGGTAAAGACTCATTACCTGGTTTTAGTCATTAAGTCACAAGGTAAATTTCTCACAGTCATTCTATCAACAATTTGAACCCAGTCATTGGTACAGTGCTTCATACGTGACTGAAATCCAACACCTCTTGCAAATATTTCACAGTAAAAGCATCCCAGCAAGGTAGAGGGCTTGTTATGTTCCCTAAACTGGTGGAAGGCTTTTATTGTGAAACAGGCAGAGGGAGTGCTGGGTTTGTGTTCACAGCAAGCCTAAGCAAGGGAAAACAAAGACGCAGGAAGGTTTCTTACATCATATTACAAAGTTAAGTGATAAATAATGGATATATTAATTCTATGGTAAATTAATTATAGCATGTATTACAAAAATAGCTGAATAGAGGTTATGAGCCTGGGTCATTATTGTGTGTATATTGGAAGCTGATCTGTCCCTCCTCCTTCTAGTGTGTGAGCAGTCTTCTCTCTCTCTGTGTGTGTGTGTGTGTGTGTGTGTGTGTGTGTGTGTGTGTGTGTGTGTGTGTGTGTGTGTTTGATAGCAGGTTGGACCTGCTGATTGGCTTGGTCCACCTGATTGCTGACACAGGATTGGTCAGAGGCAGGAGACAAGCTTTTTTGAAGCACTGACTGACTGCAGTCTTCCTCTCCACCAATTCTTCCACTTCCAACTTGGACCAGCGTCTGGCTTGACTACCGTTTGTGCGTGTTATGAACGGCAGTGAATAACTACAATCTGATCATTTGTAAATTGGAAACTGTGTGGTAGCCCGGTAGGAGGGAGAAGTCTTTGTCTTTAACCCAATTTCTCCCGTTTTTCCTCATTTAGGAGTTAGGTACAGTTTTGTGCTTTTGTTAATATTTTTTGATTTGTGCAAGTAAGATAGGGAGACAGATTCTTTTGTTTGTTGTGTTGGCTTTGTCTCCTTCCTGAAGCTAAATAAAAAGCTACTCTAAATATAATTCCCCATGACACTGGCTTTCTTTGGAGTTAAAAGAATGGGGGAAGCACATCATGTCATGTCTCTGGTTCCCCTATACCAGGGGCGTAACAATGGTTAATGAATTATAGCATGTTTTACAAAAATGGCTAGAACAAGTGTACTTTGAACAGCATGAGAAATGTTTCTTAACTTGATTAATTTGTGGTCTGGTATTTGTCTGTGTACTAAACAAAGGATCAAATTCTTTGTTTTGAACATTTCCTTATTTTTGCAAAGGAATCTGTGACATCTATATATTCAGGGGAGTATGACGTCATTGCTGATAAGACAAACATGTTGTCAGCAACATTTTTCCTGGTAATATGCATGACAAACAGAGTGGGAGTACAGGACATGTTTACCAGTAAGATCTACTGTGTGTGGTTTGTCAGAAATATATTAGTGGCTCACTGGATGTTCAGTTACATGAAACCGTCCTTGAGAGTCATGGTCACAGAACATTTCTAAAAACTCTACGCAACTTCCATACAATCTCCAGTGTACCGGGGACCCTCTATGTGAATATGTCATCTTAAATATCTTGTTCAGCCAGTTAGTTCTCTCTTACTATACTATCTTGACATGACTCATGACATAAAATGTATATATGCCTGAAGACTTCCATGCTTTAGGTGAGGGTTTACTGGTTGTTGGAAATATTAGTGTCAGGCAAGTTATTTGACCGTTGTTGTTATCGCTTCTATCATAATACCGCATAGTTTGATTCCAATGATGGCATATTGTTTCTTTCTCATATGTTTTTTTGTTTTTGTTTTGAAACACTAAGCAATATTGTCTTAGTAACTAAGGACTTTGGAAAAGAAGAACATCTACGGTGACAGTTCTGCCAAACAGAAATGATCTGAAAATCTAACCATACGGCAATGAATCTCTGAGACTCACTGAGAACCCAAGGAAGTGCAGACACGTTCAATAATAATATATTTTGAATTAACAGCAAACACTGCTCCAGCGTTGCTGCTGTGCTCCGGCTTCACGGCTAAAGCATTGAACCAATAGGGAGTGTCATTATTGATAAAGTCTTAACTACACCCATTACTAGTCATACCTTACATTTGTTATGACCCAGTTCCTGCTAAACCAATAGAACTTATGTCAGGCTCAGCTGTTCTCTGTGTTTTGTGCTGGTAAAATTGTTTTACCATGCTAACAGGTTACATGTTAAACATTATACCAGCAGATCATTGGTAAGTTAGAATCGTAATTTTCTCATCATAAGTATGTCAGCATGTCAACATTTGTAATGATTGCAAAAATAGCAGCAGATAGTGTGTTACAGATCACAGTGAGTCGTGAGTGCGACTTACTATCTCACACGCGGCAGTTACTATCTCGCACGCGCGACTTACTTACCTCTTACTTATCTCGCAAGTGCGCATTTTGACGTAATTAATCAGTGCAGTGCGGTTAAATGCAGGCTTATTATCATGGATCAAGACCCTCTTAATTTGATTTTATTAATTGATTAATTAATTAATAAAAGTTAATAAAGTGTCTTATTGTTATTGTGTAACGGTAAGAGGTACATGTTATAGGTATTTTGATGATCCACGATGAGTGTCCAGGTGTTTTCATAGCTAATATAATAGCTGATTTAATAGCTATTATGCTAGCCATGATGATGGAGGAGTTGTCAAGGTTATAGTAGTTTGGTTATTATTAATTTATGAAATAACATTGCAGCAGTGACAACTGGCAATCAAACAATTAACAATGGATGCAGGTGCATATAGTATCATATTTGTGTGAAAGTTGTGACAGAAGACCTAAATTTACTAAAATACCTTCAATTTTCCACGAGTTGTTATCTCACATGCGCGACTTACTATCTGGCAAGTGCGAGATGTGGGCTGTGTCCGAAATCACTCACTACTCCTTATACATGTGCGAGATTACGGAAGCGTATTGCATTCACTTGAAAAAAATAAAAAACTCCTGTTTTTCTGAGTAATTTATTTTTTGGTTTGTTTTTTTGAATAATTCTTTTCTGTTTTTCTGACAAATTTTTCCCTGTTTTTCTGACAAATTCTTTTCCTGTTTTTCTGAGTATTTTTTTCTGTTTTTCGTGGTAATTTTTTTTTTCCCCCTGTTTTTCGGAGTAATTTTTTTTCTGAATCATCGCGAAACTTCGAACTCCCACGAGAACCTCTATCCTGCAAGTGACGCCCGCACATTCATGCCCGTGGAGCATGCCATATCTGTGCAACTGATCCTGCAGAAACATTGCTATGTCTAGCAGATCTGAATGGGCTTTCCTTCTGAAGAACCACAAAGTCCTCAGGTGCCTGCGTAGAGTCGACAAACTAATGGTAATACCATCGATATGACTTAAAGACAGGACTATCTCCCAGTGTCTTAAACCCAGCTCAAAGTAAATCTTGATTAAAGTAAAAAGTTGGTCATGATTGTTTCCATCAAGCTTTCAATAAAGGAATGAATATGGCAATTGTTTCAAATGCTCTCTAAACTCAGAAAAATAATTATTCAGAAAATCAGAAAAAAAATTACTCCGAAAAACCAACCATAAAACTAAATTACTCTGAAAAACAGAAGAAAAAAAATTACTCAGAAAAACACACCAAAAAAAAAATTACTCAGAAAAACTGAAATAATTACTCAGAAAAACTAACAAAAAAAATAATTACTCAAAAAACAGAAAAAAATACTCAGAAAAACTAACCAAAAAAAAAAAAATATTCAAGTGAATGCAATACGCTTCCGTACGAGATAGTAAGTTGCACTCGCGAAAAAAAACAAACCCCATCCATGTCACCTCCAGGGCTCCTTAGCTTTGGGTTCTGGCTGCCTGGTCTGTTTTTAAGGAAGCCGCAACAAGCTGTACAAAGCAGACCGCGCTGGCAGGAAATCAGAGACACAGGAACGGCATAGAGCATCCGGTTAATCTTCAAAATAAAACATCCTGTGCAGACTCCCGATTGTATAAAAATGAAAAATTACCAGATCTACAAAAGTTGATGTTCTGAAACTAAAATGTTACTTTTTGTGAGTGTTTTTAGTGTGTCATTTCAGCTCATGGTGGCTATGTTATGTTGGCAATTGTAATATTTGTGCTGGTTTATAGTTTACCACTAGTGAGGTTACATTTCCTGACACCAGCTGTTTTATCCCCCGTTGAAGTGCATTTTGCTGGACCAGCTATGTCATTACAACATATTTAAATCACCCAAAACATGTCTCCTGCATTGTAGTTTTTAGATATAAGGTTTTCATATCGGTGCATATCGGACAATATATACACCGATATCGATATATCTGTGATAGGCTAATTTCGGCCGATAAAATCTGCCTATCGATAAATCGGTCAGGCTCTACTATTTTGCACAATGTTCAATGTGTGTCCTTCAAGGAATTTAGATGGTAAAAAATTCCAAGGGCTCATGTGGGTCATGTAACTTAAAATAACCCTGCTTGTAGTGTATTGTGAGAAACATGAGAAAACCCTGCCTGAATAAACTCAGTCCACTGCATACAATTTATAGATGTATTTACTCATTACTTTAATACAGTTATTAAAAGACAATTGTAGTCGGGAGAGACAGAAGATAACTGGATAAAATGGAATTGTAGAATTAGAAATGTCACAGTTATGGTTAAGGCATCCTGCAACAATGTCCTTTGGGAGGTGTACATAGGTGTGTCTGGGCCGGGTGGTGCTCCCATTGGGCCATCCCCCCTGTCAAAAAATAACAAACCACCTACTGGTTGTAATATTGGTGAATATTGGTAAAAGTCAAAATTGAGTTGATGTATGAGGCAAAGTGCATTTTCAATCTGTATTGGAAACTACAATCTTTTCCTCATTTTAATTAAAGCTCTGTTGTCCTGTCTCTATCATCGAGATCCCATATTTCGATCAGTGGAAAGAAACTGACCACTTTTCCTGACAAAACTGAATTGGAAAAACACAAGAGAAGTGTGTAAACATAATTTAAACATAAAAGGAGACATGGCTATTTGTCTGCCGTGTATTTAAATTAAAAGCACAAAGTTGGCACCTGCCAGCTGTTTTGGGTGCTCAGCCAACCTCTGCTCTTCAGGAAATAACACAGGATTACTAAGAGCATAACAGTGCCTGTATTTCTTAAAGCACCAGCTTGAAAAAACATTGTCTGATCCATTTCTACTTTGGGCAATCAAGCATTCTTATCATCTGAAGGAAAAAAGGACAGAATGTCACTTGTCACATCTCTGCATCCAGCCACCATTGGAGCCACGTATGGGTCATCCATACAAACCAACCTCAGACACACCTTAAGAGCGAATTCGTTTTCAGGATGTGAAACCAGGTGTGACAGACTCCAGACCCTCGGCTGGCAATGGCCTTTTATAGACCCCATAACCAACAGTCCATGCCCTTTAGTGCAATGTTCTGCATTCTGTCTGTAGTTAAAAAAAATCCTACATGTGACTTTTCATTTAATGTCCAAGCAACAGGTATTAAACTTGACAGGGTATAAAACATTACATGAGGTGAAGTACTGCACAAAGTAATGGTGACTGCTCAGTACACAGTACTCTAAGTGAG
Organism: Diplodus sargus; assembly: GCA_903131615.1. Lineage (NCBI taxonomy): Eukaryota > Metazoa > Chordata > Actinopteri > Spariformes > Sparidae > Diplodus > Diplodus sargus. The sequence goes on along the minus strand of CAEMYA010000062.1, from coordinate 1,100,743 downwards.
CATACTCTTAATTATTGCAATGTGTATTTATTGTCTTTATACATTGCAGCATACTGTGTGTGTATGTGTGTGTGTTCAGTGTGTATTTAGAGGAGCCAGACAGCTGACCGGATTTCCCCTTTATGACGTCTGATGTCATCCAACGTTTACGATTACAGAATTTGCATTGAAACTTCAGCGGAATCGAAACATGTATAACCACAACCTTTACTAGTCGTACAAGAATGTACGCTATACGTATGCTTTTTCTTCCTCACATCTGTTTAACCATCAGATATGAACGTTTGAACTGTGGTAACAGTTTTTACTTCCTGAAATGCAGAAAAACACCAGACGAAACACCCACGCGTGGAATTTTGATGTAAACTTTTTTTTTTTTTTTTTATCATTCTCAGTTTCTCATCTAAATTTGTCACCACTATGTTTCTATGTTTATTAACTTTAACGAACACCATCAGATATACATACTTGCTTGGTCCTCTTCATCTCCTCTAGCACATATAAGGTACAATTGAATAAGATAATACAATTCTGCACAATTGTTTTAGACCGCCATCTAAATTTGTAACATAATAATGAAAACGATTAAGCATGAGGCAGGATTAGAGAACTGGTCCGAGGTGTGCACTCTGTGACAACCGTGAATCATCCGAGTCAGCTTACCAGCAGTGACACAGCCTTTCATTTACTAAGAATTTTAATAGCCAGGAGATGTTAGTAATTCATCTTCCGTCATGCACTGTATGGATCTGTAAGAATTAGTATTTCTGAACTAATGTTTAACTCTGCTTAATAACTGAATATATTCATTAATTCATTCAACCTTTATTGAAATCTTGAAAAATCATTGAGGGCGAGCACTCATTTTCAATGACGCCAAGAGCACTAATAAAAAAAATGAATGGGTGCAAAAATGTGTTAACAAAACAGAAACAATGAACATAATCACAGAGACGGTAAAAAGAATGGGTACATACAAATGGTAAGAGATAAGAAGCAATATGAGAACCCCCTCCCAAAAAATGGATAAAGTGCTGTAAATGATAAGAAACAGCAAGCAAATGAACAAGACAAAACACAAATAAAACAGAGGTGCATGAAAGATTAATGGCAGATAACCATACAGGACAGCATGTGGTTGTAAATGCCAATCCATTTAGTAGATGTTGAGATATTTCACAGGAGAAGAGAGATTTTTAACCTGCTGCCGGCACTATAGGGAAAGTCAGTGGGATTCATCCTCGGCATGCATGCCTGTACAAACTCAATTCATCCATGTAAATGCATTCCTTCAGTCTGGACTAACATCGTGGACTGCCGCTGCTACGGCTAAATACAAAAAACTCCTGTTGACAACACTCCACTGCTCCAACTGCAACCATGAATCGAATATTGCTACCAATAGAAATTTTACTGATACTGCCTGTAGAGTTGTTGTAAAATCACAATGCTCATTCGGTGGCGCACAATGACGTTCTCCGTCTTATAACATATTCAGCATTGTTGAATATTTGCACTTG
>CAEMYA010000062.1:982270-1099170 GCA_903131615.1 Diplodus sargus | reverse complement strand
AAGGTTTGTTAGCGTGCCAACACTGAGGTGAATTATTAACCACATTAATATGGATTTGGTTAAACAATAATTAAGAAATACCAATTTAGACAATCCTTTCTCACTCCCAGTGCCTCAAATACGGAAGCTTGTGAGTTCGACACTGTAGGTGCCACTACAGCGTCACTTATTGAAGCGGCCTTCTGTAGTAGTGTAAAGGGTATGAAACCTGAGAGCGAGAATGTGTTGAATTTATACTAGTATCTAAAAAAGCTAGAGACAGCTGAATGCAAATTCTGATACTCCATTGCCGTAAAGATGTCAACATGACTTTGTCTATCTAAACCTTTGTATCAGTACAGTTATAGACTGTAACTGTAACAAGGCAAAAGCAAGAAGTAAAATAAAACAATAGCAGCTACCAAACATGTGCTAGCATTATGCATATATAAGGCCATATTTGCCAGTGCATCTGACCCAAGAATAGAGCAATTCATCATCAGCACAATAAGACAGAATTACGTCTGAAACAAGGGGGAAACAAAAATGACTACACCATATCTCTCTCACTAAAATTACTGATTATAATGTTTTTGTGCAAGAGTTGAACTGGTGAGATACAAATATAGTTGTTTTTTTTAGCTTTAGAGACAACAGTAAGCTTATACTATAGTACTGTTTTTTGTTTATTATTCCCTTTACTATTTCTGATGTATTTTTAGCACACCGTTATTATTATAAATATTTTTTATTGGCTACACACCGTGTAGTACATAATAAACAACCAATAATTTGGTTAGTACGTTTAATGCCTCAATTTTAAATGTCCTCTTTAATTTGTTCCAGTTCAATGAAGCCTTTGGCAATCCCAGCTCAGCATAGCTCAGACCCACTTAAACTCACTGTACCTCAGCTCCGTTAGCTCGGCTAGCTAAGATTAGCCCAGCAGAGTTACTAAAAAATCCAAATGACTGGAAAAAGAGGAAGTGGGCAGGGAGTCAGGAATGAGTTGTTGTTTGTTAGAACAGTGTGGGAGGAGCAGGAAACCTGAGTAAGATGGTGGTTAAAAGAGAGGAAACAGCTTGCAGAGTGTCAGTTTAAACAAAAATCAATACACTAACACAGACATGGGGTAAGTGGGGAAGCAGCAGAGGAATGGAGAAATAACCATTGGGTCAGGCGACAGGCATCCAAAATGTATAAAACAACTCATATGATTTTTATTTGCTCTCAGTTAAATTATTTCAACCAATATATCCAAAGAATAGTCAAAGAAATCAGCAGAAATCAAAAGACAACCACTATACTGTATATTGCCATTGAATATAACAACTCAAATAATTAATTATTGTATCAAACAATCTCAAATATCCAGAATTCATTTGTTCTAATGAGACAATGACAGTAGCTTTGTGTAATTCAAAACATTATTCACTTTGCTTAAATATTATGGTAATAATGTTGGTTCCTTAAAGCTCACAAAGAAGAATGTGGTCTGGTTCAGCTTGGAGTCTGGCTATGTATGCAGTGAAGCCCCCTTCCACTCGATTCCAGAGTATCAGGCTCAAAACATCAGTCCATCAGCAGGATTGTATGAGCATCCATCCATCCATCCATCCATCCATCCATCCATACGTCCATACGTCCAGATGAAAAGAGTGAACGAATGAACAGAATGAAAGCAAAAAAGGGCTCTGGGTCTCACATACTTGATGTGTGTGCTAACAGAAACTGTAGGAAACAAATCACTGTCATTATAGGTCTATGCATAAGTTATGGAAGCTGTACAGAGATTATTGGAACAAACAAACATTAAAAATGAAGCCTGGCAAAACATCTCACCAACCTTAGAAGGATAAAATCCTTAAATAAATCAAAATAAAATAAATAATCACGATGTTTTTTGGAGGGGATGCCTCCTTTTTTCCCTTTATCAGTTTTTATCAATACTTCATGGCTGGACAGAAAACAAACATACTGTATCAACGTAAGACGTTTATTCTCCTCCACGTTAAAGGAGGCTGCGAGAAATGATTGTGTCATTTACTCTTTTATCTATATTTATTTGATTATTTTTTTTTATCTAAATGGGTGGTCATGCAAATAGAAAAAGCCAAGTCCTTTATGCTTTTAGCTTGATGGTAAAAGTTGGTAGGTTACCTCTTGGCCAGTTCACCTCTTGATGAGTTGACTAGTTGCTGATTACGGGGTTACAAGGTGAAGAGCTGGCTGGTTTTCAGTCTCAGTGTGCCTTTTAGCAACCTCAACAGGTAACTAGCCATTTAGTCAGCCAGTTTTAACAACTAGCTGCATTTCCATATACACCGGCTAAATGTGCTTTCTCTGTAATAAAGGTAACCAATTAGGCCTACTTCTTATCTTGATATCCTTGCTGGAATCCATTCCTTTCAGGTCAACCATTTTTGCCTCTTAGACCTGGCCAGGAGCTAGCTAAACAGCCAAGAACTGTATTTCAAGAGGTTGACTTGTTGTTTTAAGGTCAACTGGTATTCCAAAATCATTGCTTAAAGTCTGCCTCATTTACTGACAGGTCGCCTAGATGACAGGTAGACCTACATACTGAGAACGATCGAATGGCATTCTAAGATCACGCTACTTTTGTTTTACAGGCGACCGATATTTCAGGTGGTTAAGAAGCTGAGGAATCAACTGGGTTTCCGGGCACACAGCTGGTGTGAGAGCAGACTGCGGTCAGAAGATACTTGCTTCTCTTTGTGCTCCGAGGTCCAACTTGGTAACAAATGGAGTACTCCTGTCTGTGGATACTTACTCACTGGTTAAGTATCCTGGACCTATTCACTGATTTTTCAGGTTCATTACATCAGCATGTCTACAAACTCTCTGCACCAGTCGAATGCAGACGACCAGTCATGTTGTGTAATTGGGCTCATCCCCAGTGGTCGTGGCTACGCATCATCTGTATCAGTCAGTAAGCAGATGGTAGTTCCCAACCAGGGTACAATCAGTTTTGTTGTCTGAATCTGTCAGTCTGCAGCCGAACGTTGTGAATCCAAGGCTTTCACAGTCTTTGAGCAGTCCTACGTTAACAGCACAGGAGGAACAGGCCCAAAACGAGTCTGCAGGCAGTCCGTCCTGGAAACCAAGGCTGTACACAGTCCAAAATCCAGATGAAAAACCAATCAACCAACCCCATGTCCAAAGCCATTGTAAAAGCAGTCTGTAAACTGGTCTGTAATCCAGTACCAGTTGAGCAGTCCTTCTACCAGATGTCAGAGCTTAGTTCTCTGCTGGTGAGTGGTACGAAGGTGCTGTTCAGGTGGAGTTCTGGCTTCTTCCCAAGCGTACTGCTCTGAGGCACCTGGAAAAAACCCAGCACAACAGAGATGAGCAGGAATCTCCCCCACACCTACAAAACATCTACCATTAGAAAGAGACATCAGGGGCTGCTTTCAATAGATTATAAAGTACTACTACATGCCTTGTATATGACAACTTTATTCTATATGGCAGCTATTTCCCACTCTGTTAAAACTAAATTAATTTTTATAGATAGGATAATTTTAAAACACTATGTTCTTTCTTTTATCCAAACAGACCTCTTGTTCCCCAGTGAACTGCTCTGAACCCCTGGGGAGAAAAGAGGGGTTTTATTTTTAATGTGTTTAGACTCCGAGAACATGCACATAAACACCAGCATGGAACATTCAAGAAAAGGATACACTGTGTAGATGTTGGATGCTAGGAACTAACAACTGCAGACTAAAAAAAAGAAAATAGCAATAAGTGGTCCTGTCTCTTCTCCCACCTGTCCATTCAGCAGTGTCATAGGGATGTTGCAATAAACGTGGCGTCCACCAGGGCCCAGAGTGGAGAACTGCACGGTGGAGGGTGGTGGGAGAGGAGGCGACATGGAGGAAGGCTGTGTGGGAAGCTGGAACTCATAGCTGCGGCAGAAATGCCTCATTTGGGCTGCTGTGGCAGCGTGACCGCCTCCCAGTGGCAAGGTCATCTGGTTGTAGTCAGGGATCTCTGTGGCCAGTGCAACCTGCTGTGAGAAAACATGACTTCCTGTTAACTTTTATCACCTAAAGTATTATTCTAGTTTGTTCTGTTAAGTTCCTTAAAACCGATATTCTGAGGAGACTTTTGCATTTTACTTTAATTCCTGGATCAACTGTGAATCCGTGCAACTGGAAAAACATGAACTCAGTGTAAAATTCAATGAAGCTGGGACCAAGAGTAAGAGGAATAAAATGAAAAATGTGGTCCCAGTTGAATCTGGATCTCCTTAGTTTCAGACAGAGGCAGAAATGTAGGCAGTGCTGCTTGTGTATCTGCACTAGGATCCCTGTCTGATGGGACCCATACCTTGGCACATCACAGTAATTAAGCAGACAGTCTTGTCTATTCAGAGGCACTTAATTGGTCTCTTTAACATAACGTTAGACTAAAAGCCAGCTCATGTGTTTCACTGTTAGCTTTATATTTCGGGTTGCATGCCACTAGCCTGCCTATTGGCCGTTACATTTTCTTTCATGTCTATGTTTGCCTGCCTTGTATTGTTACGTGAGAAACCAGCCCTGTAGAACTTTTGTTAGCCTATATTATTTTTTGATCAGTTAGGATCTGAAATGATTCTGGCTAACAGCTTCAGTCATGTGCAATGACTGACCTGGTGATGTCCATGCCGACTGTCGTTAGGGGGTGCCAGGGAGGCAGAGGTGGTTGTCATGGCAATGGTGGAGACGGTGGTCTGTAGGTCACCAAAGAGGCCCTGTTCACCGGAGTCCATCACCTGTTACCAAAGAAACACAGATATAAAGCTTTCACTGGGTAGATTTAAGGAAATGTTCGAGCAGTCAAGGACCTTCGATCATAATGGAGAAAATATCCCAGCGGAAAAGTAGTGGCATGCATATGTTTTCTTGAAAAATAATAGTCAGTGTATTTTATCTATAACTTTACTGTTTACTTGTTTTTTTATCTGAACAATTAGTCATTGTTACCAAAGCCTTAGTGCATATTTATAAACCTCTGTGCCTCCAGAGCTCCATTATTTCTCCAAAAGCTGATAAAAACACAAATTATTAACACACTGTTGCCCTGGGTGACATCTGTCTTCAGACAAATCTCATACACCATCCTGTAAATACTTACTATGGAGCACAAATTGTGTAGCAACCGAAACTGAAAATAGTCCCCAACAAAACACACAAAATATTCTCTTGCTTGAGTAACATTTGATTAAAAACTACAGTGCTGAGAAATTTTAGGAGATTATTTGTTTACTCTCGCAGATTTTCATGTAAATAAATAGGTGTTAAGTCACCATCTATCACCGAATGAGGTAACAGAATGATGATTGAGGCCCACTGATGAAAGCCCTTGCATTTGCTTGAATACCAAAGATGCACACTTGGTGTCGGTGGCAACTTTCTCAGAAAATACTACAAGCGGCGCACAGTTGGTGTCGCATTTACCCAGCAGTGGTTGGTTGGCCAGAGAGAGCAGGTGGTTTGGGTGCGACATCACAGTTTTGTTTGTCCTTGACTCTGCTAGCGCTGGGAGTAAAAGGTTAACGTTACTGTTAACGGTCATGGCCGACCAAACAAAGAAAAGACAGATAACAGCGGATGATGAAATGGAGGTAAAAAAAAACAAAAAAAACACCTGCAGTTGCCACTTCAAGATTGCCACTTGCATTTTAAAAAATGTATATATTCAGTAGGAGTAAGGGCTTTGTGGCTGTGTACCCCAGACAGGATATGGGGAGTCAACAAAATAATGACAAACTAGCACATTGCACATTTGGGATGTACTGTCTTACTGGACAGTTATACAGAATAACACCTTATAGCTTCTTCTTTACACTGTATTAAATTACTGTAATGTAGGTCAGGTCTAAATTCCCTATGCTGGATTTTATTTTAATAGTGTGCACTTCTTGACAGGTATTTTGGAACACATTTTACTTTGAGTGCAACTGTTGCCTCATGGCCCCTGAACCAGGGAATGCAGAAGTTCACTTTGTTGCATTTATGTATTTGGTTCATTTGAGATGACACTGTCCCAATTCCAAGTGAATTAGGTTGCCAAAAGCTACATGGATTCAGGCAGTCCATAAAATGTCATCCTTACATTGGAGACGTTGTTGTAAGGTGGTGGTGCAGGGGTCAAAACACACCTGATCTCCATTCAGTGTATGTCCCTGAGCATGATGGATGGCTTTAATTCCTCAGCGTTCTTGTGCAATTTGTCCTGAAGTTATGATGTGTGTTTCTTAGCCCATAAACTGAAGATGAATTTCACCATTTCTCTGCATCATTGTGCTTCATTACATCAGGCTGTCTAAGCAAGAATAACTGCAGACTATCGGATGTCAACGTCTATCTACCTAAAATCATAAAGGCCTGATATTTGGAGTTGTTTTATTTGCGTTGTTTTTTGGGGGCAGCTTTGATTGGTACCATTCTCAGTTGGACTGATGAATGACACTAAAGCAGTAGACATTTTAAAATTGGACTGTTCAATAAACATGCTTAAACGGTCACCTTTCATGTGATTATACTGTTATTATCGCGGTCCAAATCCTACGACATGAATTGCCAAGTCACTGAAGGACATTAAGGTGATTCTATGCCGTCTGTTGCAGCTATATCATTCATTGTGTGTTTCTCCATGATTATTCTCCAGTAGCAAGCAGCGTGACAACATCTCCTTGCTAATCAGGGCACACACCACCTGAGGTGTTAACACATGGTAAACACGTTCACATTCTTCCCCATTGTGACTCCAATTTTCATACATTACCTGTATTTAGCCGACATTTCAAAGGCCATCTGGCTGTTGTGAATGTATGCGCCCCAGGGGAGCACACGGATATATGCAGACTACATTTCTGCTGCTATTTTTTTTCTTGTCTCCTGGACATGCCATGGAGATAACGCTGTCTGCCCCTTATACCTGTGGCTATTCACAAGATGTATGATGCATGAGTTAAAGGAAAAGGGTTTACATTTTTTATTGTAAAAGTAAAATTGAACTTTCGTACGATAGTATTTCTTTTGGTAGCCATTGTGATCCCTTTAATTCTGTCAAATGTAATGCAACATCAAACTCTTCAATAACTGCAGCTCACCAGATCTGTAACAGCCAACCACTCTGACAACTAAACACTCACGACAAAATGATAATCTTGCATCTGTTGTGGAAGAACAATAGATTTTCACTGGAACCTGCATCAAAATGTTGATTCACTCATAGATACGCCTGATTTTATTGTGGCATTTCGGAAAGATGCCCTGTATCGCGACGTCATAGAGAATGAGAAAAAAATCTTTATCCAAATCTGTACCAAAAGTTATTGGGGTCTATTCTGTGCAGAGATCCATCCTCTGTCCAAGTTTTGGGGAAATCTATTCAGTAGTTTTTGTGTAATCCTACTGACAAATCCAACCAACCAACCAACCAACCAACAACAAACGAAAAACATAACCTTGACAGAGGTAACTACCAACAATCTTGTTGATCAGTTTTGAAGGCAGCATACCTGGCGTCTGGACAATGTCTCTCTGCGTTTAGCAGGCATGTCGTAGACCACCTGTTTCCAAAACTTAGATGACAGCTCATTGCTCTTAGGACCCCTCCACTTGATGATGGATAACACCTGCAGGGAAGAGATTTTTTTAAGTTGTTGCATCGATTCGCCCACCTGCTGTCTTATCACACCCTTGTTCCCCCTACTCTGTGTACCTTGATTGTATGTTTAAGTGCTTCCACCTCTTGGTAGTTGATGACATTCTTCAGGTCTGCACACTCTATCATGATCACCTGGACACACCAAGGTAGAAGTGTTCGTAAAGGCATTTCACAACTACCTTGAACAAGTAATAATGTTATCAGTCAGATTTCCTGTTTACGTCCCAGAAGTATTTCCTGTTTACGTCCCAAGACCTACCTTGATCTCTCCGGTAACCAGCATGGAGTGGAGACGTGTCTCTATCTGGAAGATGCTCCACCCTCTCTTAGCGACAAACTCAGGGGTCAAAACAATGATCAGACGTCTGCTCTGCTCCACACTACGAGCCAAGTCCTCGATGTAGGCTGGGAAAGACAGACATAGACACATGGTGAAGTCAAGAATGTGGTTGGTGTCTTTCAATTTACGTGTTAGAATTACGTATATAGAGGGAATGGTGGAACATACGAGGGTGGTGTGTTGGCAGTGTTTGATAGTGGATGTGAGTGGAAACAAGTCAAACAAGATGGCATGACCCAGACATGTCAGTCACTGGTGTTAGGCAAGAAAACAAAAACAGCTTATCCCTGCTATTGGCCGTTATATCACACTTGTTCTTTGTTTTTTCATCAGCCCTGCATAAACATATGAGCTTGATATCGACCTCATTTTCTATGTGTTAATCAAGGAGCTGGAGTCTGAATGTGGATGCCTAGTTTAGCATAAAAACTAAGGGGGTAAAAGCTAGCTGAGCTGCATCTAAACTGCAAGAACAGACCACTTTAAAGCTGACAAAGCATAACCTCGTGTCTCATTTGTTTAATCTGTACATGCAGAGTCATTATGAAAAACAAATTATGGCTATGAAAGGAGTTACGTGCTGTAACTACTTCCTGGCAAGCAACAGCTGGGTGCAGTGGACTGTGAAGGTACCACGTTTGGTACTTTGTGCAAGTTACCTTTAACTCTGTAATAAATGCACAAATATGAAGTTGATATCAATATTCTCAATGCATATTGGTAAAAAAGCAAAGATGTCTCAAAATGTAACCTTTAACCTCCCATAACCTTTGTTTAGTACAAAGAAAACCCTTGTATGCAACTTTCGGTGATACACTAAATGTTCAGGCTCATACTTGTATTTTGGGTGTCTAAAAGAAAATGTTTGACTGGTTTATTCTTAAAAAAAACAGAGACAAAACATTTTCTTATATTTTCTAATACAGTCCATTGCTGTCGCACCTCTGTTTATGCTCCGTTTGAATGCTCTTTTTTAATGCCCGTCTCTTTTAAGGCCCCCTCCCAAAAAGCTCAGTCTGCTCTGATTGGTTAGCTCTCGTCCACCGTGTTTCAGCATCAGATCTGGTTTGTTTTTGCAACCAAGGCCGTGCTGCGGTTGGAGACTGTAAAGTTCTGACATCACAGTGACCTAATTCCTTGTTTGAAGGAACGGACGGCACTTGCTTTATGATAAAAAAAAGACAGGAAATCCCACTTTTTACAATATTTGACCAGCTTTGGTTGGGGGCTTTTTAAAGAAATAGCTTAACATGATGGGAAATATGGCAGATTATATACATTAGGAAGCATTAGAGTTGCATGTGCCATATATTTGAACTCCAGGTGAAAAACAGGCTGTTTTTTTCAGTCATTGGGCAAAGTTAGGCTAATTGCTTCAGATATGATACACCAGACTGGAATCAATATCTTTGGCTGACTTCAATGGAAAGCGACTAGATATATATTTTAAAATGTTGCACCATCCTGACAGTCAGTTGTTTCTTAAAAATACTTATAAAAGTTTTTTTTTTTTATTGTGGATTGCAGGAAATGAAAACAAGAGCTCCAGAAGAAGGAGTGGTAAGAATTTAATTCCCAAAACATAATCTAGGAAAGCTTCCTATATAGTGTCTGCCTTCCTTACTGCTGGTGGCATCCTTCAACTCACTTGTCCACAAATGACTAGAGTGACTGACAGGAGTATAGAGCAGAGTGACAGAAATGCTTGTGCAAGACTTTTGTCTGTGACACAGCACAGTGCAGTCAGCTCCAAATTGGAGATCAGAGTTGTGCTGATGCACCACCATCAGCTTTTACTTCTAACGCGGGGAGGAAAAATGTGAACTTGAGGATATGATGAGATGCAAAAAGTGAGCAAATGTGAAGGAGAGCTACTGAACATGTCACTATAGCCAAAAATGCCGTTTTAATCTCTTCTTTATACCCTCACCGTGGTGCTGTTGCTTCACAGCGAGCCCGGTGAAACTTACCTTCCCAGTCTCATTTCCAATTACTGGTTCGTGACACCCTTATGTTTTTTTTGTTTGTTTTATTTTTCCTTTTTCCAACGTGCGTCACTGAAATTGCCCATTATTTCTCGAATTTGTAGTTACTGACAGTGTATGAAAACAGTTCTGTGAACAACAAACTCTCGCTCTCTCTGTCTCTTTCGCACTGTCTCTTCACTTACTAACTAAATTAATGACAGAGAGTCTCCAGCAACACATTGCAATTTCACGCTCAATTTGAGGGGCACAAATAGTACAGAACGTCCCACATTTCAGTCTTTTCTTTCTCCCTTCGGTTTAATTTATCCATCTCTCTTTATCTTGTGCTCTCTTTTCCTCTACACCTAACCTCCCGTCCTCTCTTCCCGCCCTTCACTTCCTCCTCCTGCTCCACATTTTTGAGGATTACGTAAATCAATTAATGAAATAACACAAACCAATGACCCCTTCCCCACATCTCCCTGTCCCAGTTGTTTTTGTCTCGCTCTCTTGTTAATTTCAGAGGGCTAATGGTGTGGGTAATTGAATGGTGTATTTTAGGCCGCGTCGCCGTGTCGCTCTGTCAATGGCTTTGGTAAGCACTGAAAAGGCACCTCGCTCCGCTGTGATTCACTCATTCAGTGTGTTTTCACACTACGTAACCTTTAGTTCATATGCAGCTTGGTATGTGTGTAGCTACGCAAAGTGGACATTTGTTTTGAGGATGTTTTCAGGGCACAGAGAGGAAGCCTCATTTGTAGATGAAATATGACTTTCTCATCTGTTTTCAGGAGGCGTTGTTGGGTGTGTTTGTCTTGACTGTGTGTTGGTTGGTGGAGGCATAATTTGGACTGAGGGCAGACTATGCAGAGCATGACAATCCATTATGAGCCATTTTTAAATAAATTTACAATATGTATTTTAGGAGAAAATGCTAAATAATTCAGAGAGCACACATCAGTTTGTTTCTTTTTGGACACAGTACAAAGTTATTTTAGTAACTACATTCATTGAAACATTGAAATGTGATTTTGATGACAATATGAAAAGACACACAGGAGGATAATGGTCCAATATTTCACTCCATGCATTAGCTTGACGCTTCAGTTGAATGAACCAGGTACCTCAGAGACCACTGAAGGTGTTTTACAGTGTTTTTAAAGCACTGAGCAGGTTTATTACATATTCAGTCTCCTGAAGCACAGTGTCGTGTTTTGTCTGGCCTCGTTCAGACAGAATCAGACAGAATCAGACAGAATCAGGCATCAGGCATAATCAGGCATAATCAGGCATTGTGGCAGTTTTCTCCAGGGTTGTTCTGCGGTTTGTTCGTGTGATGTAATTTTGTTGCAGTATATCCCAAACCACATTGATTGGGTCATTCAGTTCAGGTCAGTTCAGTTCAGGTCTTTATTGTCCCTCCAGGAGATATTTGATTTACAGTAGAAAGCAAAAAAAGAAAACACAAAGACAACATAAAGAGGACATGGGACATTAATCACAGTTACAGCAAACAACCAACCAAAAGATTAAAAGTAAAAGTATCAAACCATTGAAATAGCAGCCATAGTAAAGTGCCGCTGAGCAGTGCATTTATGGCATTGCTGTGTTGGGTCAGTTGTCTGTGTTTGTGTCACAGTATCTCGAACTGATAAAATATAATACAATTCGGCCAGCAAAATATTTTTTTATGTTTAGTTGTTTCAAACAAATTTAAACTACACCTGTGCAATTGAAATTAGAACTTCAAAAAGAAAAATACGAGTTGCCTTTTATTTTGAAGCAGACTAGTCTGCAGTGTGTTCAGGTACCATCGCTGTCATTCATCTCAAATGCAACTTTGTTTGACATTTCTAGACAGCGGATTCATTTTTTAATATGCCAGGGAGTAGGTTTATTCAGTCGTCTGGAGTATTGAACAATAAGGAGCTGTAAGATGAAGAGCTGCAGGTGACAGTGTGCACTCCTCCAACTTCACAATGAGGTAAGAACTCCCTTTCCCTCCTTAACGCTATCAGATGGTCTGCTATGACTGAGTTTAAATTCCACATATTGCCAATTAGGCACTTTTGCTTTTCGCTCTGACAACAAATCCTCCGCCACTGTCTTGTCAGTTAGCTCTCTTAACTCTCTCCACGCTTAAAGTAAAATGTGACTCCTGTTTCTCTGCGTTGCGACTCTCGTGCTGCCCCACTGCTATTTTTTTTAAAAAGGGAAACAACGATGGGGGTGGTGGGCTGGAAACAGTGGCAAGCCTGTTGCAAAGTTTAATTATACAACAAGTAGTTCCAACCAAGCAATCTGACTGGTCAACAAGAAATTTAGAACGTGCTCAAATCAGCATGACAGCACGCCTGACTCATTACTCAAAATATTACTTCACCAAGTCTGTGGCAACATTGTATCCATCTCCATGGTGACATTGTAACTGTCAGAGCTGGAGTAGGAAACGGCGGAAAAATAGGCTACAAAACGGATCGGTTTGTTGTTAATTTTTATTTATTTGGACGTCTCAGTGGCGGTCTTGGATGAGGGTGAGAGGATGATGGCTCCGACTTTCTTAAAACTACCAGGTCCTCCTCGGTGATTGCGGCATGTTGTTCAGTTTTGTCGCGACCCGCTCTCCGGAGACACTGTATGAGTCCACTAAACACGTTGTTTGACGCTGTAAACTCAGTGTCTTGCATTAAGCACCAAATAACGGTTGATGCCAGCCCTCAATCCGACGTAGCTGCTGATGGAGTAGTGCTGACCTTAGCTTTTTCTTGCTGACCCACAAAATTCACGAAGAATCTCGGAAATTCTGAGAATGCGATAAAACATTTACGTCAGCTCAGAGTTCACTCATCTGGGACTAGAAAATCCTTTCTGTTGCTAGGTCGTTACTAAGGGTTGGAATATTTGCTGTAGTGGTAAACTACGTTCCATTACACATATGAGTCTACTGACGTGACTAATTTTGTTTCAGTTATTAGTCAGATCCCATGTGTTTCCATGGAAATGCGACACACACTCGCAAAACCCTTTAAAATTTGAGAGCAAATTGTCCATCAACATAATATTTTGATTATACATTTTATTTGTGTGGGTATTAGTTGTATAATCGCAATATTACCCTTGAGGGTGTGCTTTAACGTCATTTGAGCACTTCAGTGCTGCTTGTGTTCCTCGGTGTTAAAGCACACCTTCTCGGGTAATATTGCTTAAATGAGAACCCTAACCCTGACTGAAAGGCAGTCGGGGTTATTCACACTAGAGGGGTTGTTAAGTGATAAGTCTCTTACAGTAAGACAGCATTTGCATGTAGGATATTCTGTAACATTTGAACATACTGACACATCAATTTTTATGTCCAACTTTGGGAAATTGTGAAATTGAGGGAGGTGATTAGATGTGAAAAGCACAAAATGAGGCACTATTGTATGTCGCAATATATGAGTCAGTCTGTGCCAAATCACAGCCTTTAATGTTTTCTTATTTATTTATTTTTGTCCATATGGTGCTTTTGCTTCATAACAAACCCAGTGAAAACGTTTCCTCTTCCCAGACAGTCCCATTTCTAATTATTTGTTTGTGACATTCTGAATGTTTTATTCGGAACATGCGTCACTGAAATTGCCAATTATTTTTCAAATCTGTAGTCTGTGAAAATATAAGAAAACAGTATGCTCTGTGAATGACAGGCTGTCTCTGTCTCTGTCTCTGTTTCATCATCTTTTGGAGGGTGTTGCATGTCATTTCACTATTTCTGGTGTTTTATAAAGTATGGGGATCTTTCATGTATTTATTTGTTCACCAAATGTCAGTCAAAGATATGATGAGTTACTCATACTCTAAGGGTTGTTATGTGGGTAGTTGTTGTACACTGCATTTGAATATATAGCAAATCACTTTTGAAAATCAATTTGGTAAGCTGCAATATGTAAGAATTGGCCATCTGTTGAACTCATGCACCAAACAAATAGGGGCAGCAGATAGCCAACTGCTGCTAACTGTATTCTGTTTATGACATTAGCTACTGTTAGCTGTCAGCTGAAGAGTTAGTGTTTACACTGCTAGCACAGGACCTTTGAACCACTGGGAGAAAGGGGTTTTCAGGCCTGGGGATAGCTGATTAGCATGCTAACTTCTGCAGATAGCTTTGCAACACAATACATAGATAAATACAATATATTGGTATTTCTTCACATTATGTTGATGATTCTTTTAAAATATTTGAATGTTTTAAACTAAAATTATGTTGAATGTTCCTTTGAATTTTGACTTTAAAGCTGCATTCATTTACTTTTTGGTCACTTGGGGGCAGTAGAATAAGCTGCAAACACACTTTGCCACCTTGTGAAGTTTTTCAAGCAGTTGCCCCATTACACGTCCAGCAGACACATAGCAACGTTAGCATTCATTTGGAGTCATTCAATGTCCACTCTTCTGTTAGCTCCGTTTTGGTCTCCTGTAACTCTTACAGGAAATAAATGACTCTTTTGCTGCCAAATGCTTCACTATGTTCACCAGCTATTTTCTAACTTGTCCATCTGTCGTTTGGTGGCTTATCAGAGCTTTTTCGCCATGAAGTAGTTGCCTGTCTAAAAGCAGGGTTGATGAGAGCAGTGAAATTGAACCATATGTTCAATGTTTTGACAAAAACAAGCTGTAAGATGCTAAAATGTCCTTTAGAGCTAAGGGACATTGTCATCACTACTCACAAGCCATTTTAAACTTTATGTACATATTTGATTCATTGTATAGGTGCAATATGAAGAATTGGCCACATTGAATTCATACTCCAAACATACAGGGCCAGCATATTAACAGAATAACTGCTGCTAACATTATTCTTTTTGTACAGCCATGACTGGTGCTACTGATAGCTTGTCAGCTTGGTTAGCAGTGCAGCTAGCTGGACTACCAGGGGAGTGTTTATGTTTACACAGTTAGAACACAGGAGCTTTGGACAGCTGGGAGATAGAGGTTTTTGGGCCTGGGGCTAGTTGTTTCTTTCTGTTGATAATGTTAATTTTTGAATGTTTTGAACTAAAATTCTACTATTGGTATTGCAGATTTGATGATCCTCCCTGTTGTGCAAATCACAGAGAAATCAGTACATGCAGTATGGACATAGACATGGATATACGTGCACATTTAATGCATGTGTAAGAATGCATCTGCATGTTGAGAATAATTGAAATGTATATTTATGTGAAAAACAGTTGTGTGAAGCAGATGAATCTTTATACACTTCAATCTTAAATGCTCCATTCACTGTCCCTGCAGCTAGCAAGGCCAGAGATGAGCTTACGATGATGGATGGGTGTTTGTGTGTGTGTGTGTGTGTGTGTGTGTGTGTGTGTGTGTGTGTGTGTGCGTGTACTGAGAATACTGACAAATCTGTGTACAGATTACAGTCTTCTCACTGCACACTGTGTAGACATATTGGCCTACAATACTATTTCACAGTGTTCAGTGTATATTTTAGTATGAGTATTACATTTGAGCTTGTGGACAACAGCTGCAGTACTGCTATCCAGTATACAGGGTGTGTGACTATGGACGTATGTATAGCCATGAGGGTGTTTTCCACCTGTCTGTGTGTGTCAGTGATGGAACAGTTTGTCAGAGCATTGACAGATAACAGCAATATGGGTCATATTTCCTCCTTCAGTTGGACAGAGAGTGACACGTAACCCCAGAAATGATGACAAACTGTATCTGTATATCTGTGCGTGTGTACTGTTTGAGCTCTGTGCATCCTGTTCAGCGTGTCAGCATTTGTTGGTATGAAACTGAGATTGAGACAAGAGCTAAAATGAGGAAAATGCAGATTGTATCTGTGCTAGTTTCAGAAAACGATAACGTGTCTGTCTGAAGAGTAACAGTGTGTAGCATTGTGTATACCTGTGTGTGTGTGGTCTGTGCGTGTGTGTGTGTGTGTGTGTGTGTGTGTGTGTGTGTGGTTTGAGTGTCCATAGGATGCATACACGGACATACGTGTGTGTGTGTCTGCTTGTAAGTGTGTTATGATGAAGATACCCATACATTCTTATTTATTCTGACAGAGTGATGAAATATAGGTATTGGAGGCCATAATGGTCCATTGAGAGACATCTGTGTGTGGAGGAGGGGGACAGTAGGCAAGGTAGGTAGGCAGATGGATGGATAGATGGATAAATAGATACATGGATAGATAGATACTTACTACTGCTGGGTATCAAATCTCTGTCTGGTATAAACAGCTTGTATCCGTAATGTTTCTCTAAAACGTCCGGCAGGATCTCCAAAGCAAATGTCTCCTCGTCACTGCTCGACCTGCTGGTGAAAAGAATAACGATCATGGCTCCAGATTCAAAATTAAGTACAACACCATCTGTTAAAGGAGCAGCTGGTATTGGCTGCTAATGCACAATTTAAAGCGTTAACAGTTTAAAATAATCTTAAATGCCCAGAAATTGTCTAATGTGACATTATCTAGCTTGACACACTGTTTATGTGACAGTGAAATACCCTTATTCACTGTATTTTCAAGGGTGAGATGTAAAGAACTGAAGCAAAGAGGTGCTTAGCTTAGCTTAGCATACAGATTAAAAGTCTACCAAAAAATCGAAAAGACTTTAGATTAACACAATATGCCAATAAAACAGTCAACCTTACTTCACTTTAAAGGAGCTGCTCAGCTCAGTATATCATTTTAGAGACAGTCAGCCTTTTTCCACCAACTTCCAGCTTTGATGCTAAGTCAGACTAGCCACGTCATAACTCAACTTAATGCACAGAAATTAAGCTTGGTTAAAGCTTACAGATTTTTTTAGGTGAGCCTCATTTTAGGCGGTTTATTTAGCTTTTTCTCTGGACCCCGTTCACTGCAGTACAAAGCTGAGCGTCTGGCTGGAGCGGCTCTCTACTTCTCCAAACTGAGGCTGCGCTGATCAGTGATTATGGTAGGGAACAGATTGACTATAGATATGTACTTTATATGACCCCACTTCAAAAAACCCGAACTATCCCTTTAATGCTACAACACACATGATCAAGTTCAGCTTGTGCTTCACAAGCTGCTTTCACTGACGACTGTGAATGCAACAGCGAGTGTTGTTAGCAGGAGAAGAAAGCACACATATGTACAAAGTAACTGACCTGCCCAAAGAGTCTAGGTCCACTTTCGTGTAGGACAGATAGGCGTCATACTCCTTGTTATCTGTGAAGAGAGAGACAGGCAGACAGAACATCAGTAGAAGGCAGGTAGACTTTTTGAAGACCACTCAGTTTGACACTTAACACTTGCATATGGGGCTGCACAGTAAGTCAAAAATGTGTCAGTATTCAGAACAAAACAGCATGAAAGTCAACAACTGTAATGTTCTTGTCTTTTTCTCTAGATGTCAGAAAATAAGTCAAAATAAGTAAAAAATTTTCTGACTACAATGTGAAAAAAGGATTGTCAACAACATACCAATCATAATGTCTGTCATAATAATCGCAATATTATTTAGTTGATCATGTCATGCATATGATTCTTGTCTCACATCACTGGTTATATTTACATTGCAACAGGCAGAGTGGATCACACACTCTCTTAATTTTCATGTGATTCACTGTTTCGGCTCTCATAACCTGCCAATGTTGGCTGCAGATGTTTATGAACACACTGCCTGTTTCAACTTACCATTAAACCATCAACTGCATGATCCCCAGACTCCCTTACAAATCATGTGCTTTCAAGCCTTGTTGCATGAGGAGAAACAAGATCTGAAGTGAGCTCTGATTTCAACTGGTCACTCAAGGAACACGTTAATATCAGGTGTGAACTGACAGACTTAGAGCTGTCCGCTTGTGATCGGATCACTCAGGAAATATGTTGATAACAGGTCTGGAGTTCCTCTAAAGGAATCAGGAAAATAGTTTTGAGCACAAGATCTTGCAAATACCCTGCTGAGGAAGGCTGAGTGATTTAGGACTTTAATTTGGGTTTTGAAATGTGAAATTCATTTGCTTGTATGGCAATTTCACATTTGACAGGTGCTGTGCAAAATGAAGCTCATCATTATCCCCTCAATGGATGACAGAAAAAAAAAACATCCGCCCAATCAATTGAGAAAAAGACTTTTTTCACGCTGGTGCTTTTCTTTCCTAACTGCTTTATTTGACTTGAATGAGTGAAATTCATTTGTGCTTTTTATTACCTCACCAACATTATGATGTTTCCATCATAACTTATTGAATGCGTGTGCTGCTGTCTTCCATGCTTGTCGTTCTTTGCTCTTTTTTGTGAAGTATGTATGTTGATATAGTCTCACTGTCTTAGTGAGTGCACAAATAGGCTTACCATCTTCAGTTTCATCGCTTCCAAAGTGTCTCCTGTAGCAGAGCATGATCTCCAGGTTGTAACACTTATAAAGTGCCGTCAGGACCCCTAGCAGCAACAATATGACGCCCAGACCACCAGCCAACTCCAGACGATACATATCTACAGTGAGAGAGATACAGCAGAGGCAGGGGTGGAAAATAAATCAATGCGATTTATTTTGGTTAATGTGCAACAGATCACTGACAGCAAGGTAAAACAAAATCATCACACATTTTTTTCAGTTTAAAACAATGTATTGCTGAGGCTCCTTTGAGCTGATTTTTATCTGTGCTTTGTATAAACTTGTTTGCTTCCCCCCTGAGTTATGTGAAGTCAATCTGCAACTGCAATTTGACTTCAGGAAATGTTAAAAATAAAGACTTCAATGACCCTCAGATTGGCACATTTTCTCAATCGATCACTCAGTGAAACATTCGCTTACACAAATAAACATTCAGACAAACGATGAGGTTATTGCCGGTGTTTGTTATTTTTTGATGAATCACAGTTTGCCTTATGTTCTTGCCAATAAACCATACTGGATTGACTGAATGAGGAACAAAAACACGCACGCACGCACGCACACACACACACACACACACACACACACACACACACACACACACACACACACACACACACTGAGCCAGGCCTGTCAGACATGTTAACATGACTCGTGTAAAACTACAAAACCAAGCTGGCTGTCAAGAGCTAATTCAAGGGACACTAACTGTTAATGTTCCCCTGCTTTATTTGCTCATTTACAAATTCACTTTGGACTTCTAGAGGGAGGTCAGAGGCTGAATGAATATCACAGTTAGACTTAAATCGAAGCACCATTAGGCACAATTCTACTGTCAACAATGAAAGTAATCACTCCCTGTAATGTTAAAGGATTATTAGGAGAGCAAACTATGAATTAACACAACACTCTGCAGCTCACTCCTCACTCAGGTTTATCGACTTGTCTCCTTGAGAGATATACGACTTCTACTCACCAGGAGGCGAATAGAGGCCTGAGATACTTGTGTTGCCCTGTTTATGCCTCATATGTGAGTAAAGTATCATGTTTAATTTGGTGAGTTAGTTTATATTGGTTCCTGGTTATGTGCTGTCCTGCTGAATCAAACTCTGACATTGGTGATGCTTCCAATGCTCAGTAGAAATAGAGTGAGTAATAAAGTATCATGATAACTCATAATGCATGGCAGCACCGTCAGGGCTTCAGACTTTTTAGCTAAGTGGGCTCAGCAGTAATAACACTGTTAGTAGTATTCAAAAGACAAAGTCTCAAACCTACATCCTCATGAATGTATGATACTGCATACCAATGCCCAGGGATTCCACTGGTTGCATGTAAGTTAAGGAATGGCTCCACTACCGTTCACCCACCGGCTGCGTTTGGAGTGCAGCATGGGGCAGCACTGCCAGACAGCTGGAGTTGCGAGATTGCGGGACAGAATCATGCGCGAGATTTCTCATTTCTCTCAACTGAAATTCTAAAGCTGCTGATCAGTTCAGTCTTGCTACATTTTGTGGTCATTGTGACACTGTGAAGGGATAAAGACTGAAAAGAGGAAGAATGTGTTATTTTTTCTCTCAAATGTAGCAAAGCCTCATCTTTTAAGTATAACTTTGTCTTGAAAGCCAAGTAATTGGTTTTGTCTTCCAGTGTCTTGGTATTTAAAGCTGTAGTTCCAGGTGCTTACCATTGAAATACCCAGGGAAGTGCCTGACTGTTGCTCTTGGAGGTGGTGAAGTTAACCAAATACCCACTGACAAAACGTCTCAGTTACACCTCATCCTTTAAGCTTTTTTATTGTAGTGTAGTGAAGTTAAGTGTTTGCAAGTTATAAGTTTCACTTATGAGGGGAATAGGCTTCAAGGAAGAGGACTAACTAAGATTGGTTTGACAGATGTGCATAGAGCCTATTGACCCCCCAGCTCCAATAATGAGCGGCACACAGCTTCCTCTGTTAGCTTTTAAATGGGAAGCTTGTGGGACTGTCTCTAATGCAGCAAACAAGCTCTCTGCGAATGGGACTGATATTTTTATGGCTTGCATTTATGAGTTTGTGGTCCATGTTGATGATTTTGATGAGAGTGTTTGGTGATGGTCTGATGGTCACTGTATCAAAATGGAATTGACAGAAAAGGAAGGACGTGCCCGTTATGTTATTCTGTGTTTTACAGACCTGTAGATTATAAATTGGCCCTAACCCAAAACACAAAAAAGTATAAGGTAGATGACCTCATGTCAGCATGTTGGACACACAAACACACACACACATAAAGAGATCATGTATGTGTGTGTGTGTGTGTGTGTGTGTGTGAATGATAGTGCTATCATAGGCAATATAAGTGGATAGGAGATTGATGGAACATGGCTGGTGAATGACACCATGGGAAATATGATCTATTACTATCTCTCTCACTCTCTCTCTCTCACACACACAGACACCAACTTGTCTCCTACGTATGACTTTCCTTGAACTATTTAATTTGAAAACCAGCGTCTATTGCTCATCTGAGTCACGCCAGGTGTAACCACTGTAACCACACAGTTCCAGATGTTGTGTGATGAGCATTATTAATCTAATTTCAGTTTATACACATTCTTGTTTGTATGCTATCTGAACATGTATTATGTTATTCTATTTCATTTTTTGGTCATTTGTAATTGTCACAGTTTATTTGCCTCAAGCAAATGAGGATTTCTTTTTTGACTGCGTTCTAACTGAGCCTAAGGTCCGACCCCTGCAGTATCAGTGTGTCATCACAGGCTGGTTGCCACCTGGGAGAACAGCGTCACCAACTGGCCTGGTGAGCTGTCACATGTAATTATCCACAGAGAATATCATCTCTTTACTATCCTCTGTTTCTACTTTTTTTTTTGTGAATGACAACATTGAAATGACATATTGATCAAAACAGTCTATTGAAGAGTATCGGATGGCAGAAAGTCAAGACTTTTTTCCATGTAAAATTGTTATTATTCTATTATTCTGTTATCATTTCTTTCTTTCTTTTTTTTTAAATGTAATTTAACCCGAGAATAGACCCTCTGCTGGTTGTAGTGTTGATTGAATGACATGAGATGTCGAATTTTAAGCACAAAACTTAAGATCTGAGGCCTTTTTTGATATTGTTAACATAGGTATTTTCTTGCAAAATGCACCTGTTTTTATTTACCACCATGGTATACAATCTGTCTGAAATTACCACGATTCACCAGTAGACGTCTCTCCAACTCTACTCTGAGCTGCTTCACCACCTTTACTTACACACAGAGCCACTGTATGGTAGAAGGAGATGGGAAAGTGACAGGGAAGGAGGAAGGAATGGAATGGAATGGCTATCTGAGGAGAAGAAAAATAGTCAAATTTAACTAATTACCAAATATTTGCTCTACGGTGAAGTGAGCTCAGATTGCTTCCATTAGTAATGAGGCCCATTTAGGAAAACCTCCGCCTCTCTCTCTCCGTCTCCCCTGCCTCCATCCATCCCTCGCTCCTTCCCCAGTGTTCCTCTCTTCCTCTCTCTGTTCTCCTCCCCACGCTCTATCACCGCTCGCTCCTTCATCCATCTTTCTCAGATATTTTCCATTAGTAATGAGTCACTTGCCGCCGTCTCCTGATATCAATGCACAGGAAAATGGGAGCAGGATTTGAGCGTTGAATTTTAAGTACGCTTTTTACTTATTAGGCACAGAAGGAGTAGTCAACGCCACCGGTAATGGCAGTGAGAGTGTCTGCCTGTTCGGGGTGGCATGTGATGAAGCAAATTTCAATGATATTTTACATAACTTTTCTCCCGTCGCGCTCTTTGTCTTCCCCTCACAAACACACTGACGCCGCCTTGTTTATTTCGCCAACCTTTACTGTCTTTCTCTATTATTTATCACTTTGCTTCCACTGGCTGTATGAGAAGTGCAATTAGCATCTGTTGCCAAAGCAATCTGTCGAAAAATCAACATTAATAATTATGAAATAAAAATAGCCTTAAAGCTTGTGTCCCGAACGTCCCATCTGCCTCATATTTCAATTTGGAACCACCATGAGATGCTGAAACGCCTCAAGAAGCAGTTTCTTTTAAGGTTTCTCGTAGCCAAAGAAAAGCTGTCTCTACGCTATTAAAGTGACGAGGAAGACCTCCAATTCCCTCTAAACTTGAGTCAACATACAGTAGAGTCTAATGTTCTCAGAAACAACGAAGATGAACAGAAGTCCTTCCTTCAGTTCTGTGCTACCAACAAGTTATTGTGTCTGATCAGACCTATTATCAGAAAGACTGCACTTTGATGACACCTCCCTCATTCTTCCTTTGATTTTGTGGCTACCATCAGGGTGGGAAAACTCACACCTGTCTTCATTGTAAGTTCATGAAGAATAGCGACCTCATATGATGCCAACATATCTCCATCTAACCTGAACCTGAGCAGAGGTCCGATCCACCAGGAGAGCCCGTCCCCATCAGAAGACCGACTATCAAGGTAAAAAATGAAAGCCGCCTATTGTAACCTATATTTACATCTGTTGTTAGGTGGCAGCATCACACAGCTGTAGTTATTGGTAAAGCTTCAAAGGAGGGAGTAAGGAAAAATTGTATAGTGAAAAGTCCAGACGGAAGAGGTCAGGGATGGACGGTCCGGTTAAACAAGGACTAGACTTTTTGCAGAGCACCATAGTCCATAGTGAAACCAGAGGTCAACAATAAGTCCTTCTAACTTTCTGTCATCAAGTTATGTTATCTACAAAACTCAACGTATGTTTTTTTATGTACAGAAGGTTGTTTGTAATTTAGGAGGTCACAGACGTATATTAGTAATTAGCAGAAAACACGTTTTCCTAAACCTAACAAAGTAGTTTGTCTGCCTAAACCTAACCAAACAGTGACCATACGAAATTGTCAAGTACGTGTGTCGCTGTTAAGCTGCAAAAGTCATGTTTTCTTTTTCTTTTTTCTATTTCCGAATGCTGACATATGTCATTTTTGGAGTTGCTGACAATCGACCTATACATTTGATTGGGCATGAGGATGTGTTGGGCCAGAATGTGCAGAACACCTGTGTGTATGTGCGGGGCCTTGAAATAAATGTAAACATCTACAGGTCCGTGACAAACTCCACCTATTGAAAAAAGTCTTGCAACCTGATAAAAAGCTCTAGACCAGCTGGTGAATTGACCTTGTGTTCAGATAAAGCTTTTTTACATGAAGTTAGAGACAAGAAAAAGTGACTCTTCTCTGGAAAAAGTTAGGCATACTGGAAAAGTGCCAAGCATGCACCGCTAAGCAGATATTCACACTCAATGGCCTCGTTTACACTTACTTTCAAATTTCGAGTGTCTCGTGCCTGAATAAAATCCAAAGGCGGTTTAAGCCACTTTCGTGTACACTTATCCAAATCTCTGATGGCAGATCACAAATCTGAGTCCATCTGTCTCATTTCTCCCAGGCTACAAGTATAGAGGGTGTTCGGTAAACGCCAAAAAAAGCGTAAGTGGAGGAAGAATAAGCTTTGCACACTTGCAGTTTATTTACAGAAATAGCAAGAGGAGATGGGGAGAGCAGGGGCTAATTCACGGTAATTCCTTTGACTTTAACTGCTGTCATCATAGGGGACACACCTGTGAGTGGGTAATTGTACAGAGTGCCTACAGACGTGGCAACACTCAGGTGATGTAAAGATGTTCGCACCCCAGAGAGACTGATGCATTTACGCCTCTTCAACATCAGGCTCGAATGCATCTTTAACCCCCTCTTGAGGAGGTCTGAGCCATGAGATTGATCAAAGCTTCCTGGCTGCAGCTGCACTCTTGAGCCGTTATTCCACAGCTATCTGATCAGTCCAAGACACTTGAAGTTACAAAGTGCGAATGGGGTCAAAGGTAATATTTGGGTGCATAAATCTCTACGTTTAGCCTCTGGATGAAGCAGAAAAGATAGGAAACCTGTTGTGAACCAAAACAAAAACCTCTGAGTGTCATTGTCGAAGTCACGTCGTCCGTCCCCTCCTCTCTCCTGTCATCTCCTTCCGTCCATCCCTCTCCCTCCGTTTGTCTTTCTAGTAAGCCTCCCGTCGCGGTGGCTGAAGGCAGCTCTTTCTGCTCTGTCAGTTACAATAAGTGGATGTGTATGGCGTGTGTACTGTAGGTGTGTGCACGCGTGTGTGAGTGCATGCACTCAACATAGACGCATCAGCCCATTACCTCGGATCACTGCGGGGTGACAGCACACCCTAATTCAATCACACACACAGTGCATGAAATCAAGCTTTGATAACTTGTGCTAACTTCGGACAACTTGTGCTTTGTTTAGGCTGTCATGTTGTGTTCAGTCATGTGACCCTGTTAGCTTCAAGGCCTCAGGCCAGGAGAGTGCCGGGACAGACTGCTGGCTAGTTAGCCCGGTTAGTGAACTATTAAAGTAGTCGACTATAGCGCATGTTAGAAAATGACTTTTCATCCACATGGTTTACTGGAGTTCAATTCTAAGGTTACTTAGTCACTGACAATTCTACACATCACTGTAAAATACAGTGTCACTGTTTCTAGTTCAGTTTGTTTAAGTTCAATCCTTTGCTGGGTCAACCGTTTCATCAGCCAGTCCTCATCAAAAAGCATTCGTTGTTAGGCGGTGACCTCTTGCGGCCATATAACAGCTGCAAAGGAGGAAGTGAGGAGAAGTGTTATAAAGAGTGAAAAGTCTGTATAGGAAAGAGGTTGAGGAAGGACGATCAGGTTTAACAAGTCCAGGTCCAACATGACCAAAAGTTACTGTGGAAAGGTCCCACAAGTATTTTTCAACATTTTAGCCCTTTAAAGACCAGTTTTTAAATGGAAAAAAAGACCAGTTTTTAAATGGAAAAAAAGACCAGTTTTTTAAATGGAAAAAAAAAACACAAAAAAAAACACAAAAAAGTTATTTCCAAAGAATAAAACATTTTTGATATGAAACATTTTTTTGTAGTGAATGTGGTCTTTTATCAGTCGCATGTGAGATATGTTTGATTATGAGGCAAAGCCCCCTATAGAACACAAGGGTTAGCATGTATTTGGCCTATGTTCTACTGAAAAATATAAATATATATTGACAAAAACTCACCCAGGACCACGGAATGAAAGCCCGATAACATGGGATGCATGATTTTATGCTGTAATGAATAATATATAAAACAGTTTGCTGTCTGTCTGTAACATACACAGTGTATTATAGACATAAAAAACTTGAAGTTAAAAATTTAAAGAAAAAAGAAAAAAAAAGAAACATCTTTGCCAATATATAAAATGCATTAATACAGCCACAATAATGCAAAAATGAAGGTAATAAAAACATAAAACGTATGCATGATGGTGAAGGTGTCCCTCTGTCCTGTCTGTTGTTGATGTCTCTAATCCCTCACACAATGTCATTAAGTCTTCAATATATCTTAAATAATCCCACTTACACTTCCAATCAAATTCATGGAAGGACAGTGTAGTTTTAGTTGTAATACATCTTCCTCAGCTGGCTCTTTAGCAACTTAGCTAGGAAAAAAAAAAAAGAACTCAATTTGAGGTGCCTACTGATGAGCTAAAATACGTCTTGCATCGACAGAATGATAATCGCCCAGTGGGGGGGGAATTACAGTGAATGGAGGGATTCTTTTCCAGGTTAAAGCTATTATCTCCTGCTCATTTTTCTTTTTTTTCCAAATCTATACTGATCACAGTGCAGGAGATGTAGATAAAGAGACACAAGACAGGGGGGAGTTTAAAGCTTTGAGACAACTACTGCTAAATTAACAGATAAACGGGGAGGTGAAAGGAGACGGAGGGGGAGGGAAGCCTGACTGCGTCCGAGACTTTCCCACCACTTCATTTAGAATCAACAGGAGATGCACATGAGGGGATGCTTTCAACTGTGTTCACGTGTGTTGAGTTCCGTCATACTGTAGCACAGCACCATGCTCTCCAACAACCCCTTAAACAATTGATGCCTCCCATGAGGGGAAGGTATATGTTTTTTGTGTGTGTGCATCTGGTCTGATCACACACACCCACAGAATGTGCTGCCTATTGTTTTCCGGTAAAGCTTTGTACACACACACACACACACACACACACACACACACACACACACACACACACTTCCCGTATTCATCTGAGTAATTACAGTGTGAAATAATGACGACCCTACACTTCCCTTCCTGACCCCCTCTGGAGATGTGTGTGTGTGTGTGTCTCTGTGATCTTGTGTGTGTGTGCTCGCGCCTGTGTGCGAGAGTCCCCGGGGTGCTAGTTAAGTATAGTAAGATAGATTTGACACCCAAGGCATTCAGCGAGACTCAGACGGGGAGAGAGAAAGACCTGTTTTTAGTCCTCCTCCTCTCTCTCCCCCTACCTCCCCGTGTCTCTTCTTTTCTCTTTCTCTCTTCACTTTGTCTCTCCCAATTTTCCCGTACACCCCTCACCTTCCCTTGTCTTTAACTCTCGTCCGCATCTATTATTTCTCAGTTTTCTTGCCTCGTTCTGTCTCCCGCCGTTTCTGCGCCTGTTTATCTCTTGCCTCATTCCCCCCCCACGCAATACTCCCTGTCCCTGCCTCCCTGCATTACATGCATTTATTTCATACCGTCGGGCGTTCAGGCTGCCCCCTTTTTTCCAGTGAAATTTGAGGTAACAGAGACGATTCATCTCCTCCTCTGGCGCTGTTTCTTTGTTTCTCTTTGTCTCTCTAGGTTTCTCTCTTCACCTCCAGGTTGTGACTTCTGACTCGAACAGGCCCATTCTCTCTGCTCATCAGATGGTAGAGCAAGATACTGCAGGAATGCTGCAATTGTTTACAAAGGGAGCAGTGCCCTTGTGCATTTTTCAGCTGAACATTTAAAGCAGTAACTATAAGATCCTGTTCTCTTTCCTTTTTTGTTCTTTTTTTTTTTATTTTGTGCCTCCACCTGCGGTACTCAGCATGGTTGCTGATGTGTTCTCTCACCACACTTCACCTGTCAATCACAGCTTCTGTAACATTGTTCCTCTTGGATTCTCTGTTGGTCTGTCTTTATTTGTGCCACTATATTTTCTTTCCCATCAGTCGTTTAAGAGCAGCTACCCAAATGTTTGAAAATAAACTTCGAAGGAGCGTTTTTTTTACATCTCTCACATTTCTTAATGACAGCATGCGGTTTAAAGCCTTAATTATCTGTTAAGCCGTTCACATCCACAAATATTTACTGAGCCATAAAAGTAGCATCAGCTCCTGAGCTGTAGGGGTTTTTCTTGCTAAGAGAAACATAAAGAGAAGTGAAATATGTGCCAGGTAACTAGAGCAGCTACTGCTTTATATTTAGCAAGTCAGGGTAAACAAGTAAAGCACTGCCCTTAGGACAATACACAGATGAAGCTTTAAATCCAGAGCCTGACTAGGCTACTTGTTTACTGGCTATATGGCAGTTAAGTGTCTGTTAGTAGATATTCCTTAAAGCTCCTTTTGGTAAGATAGTTGATTTTTGAGTCTCATTCCCGACTCAGTTTTACTAGCTTAGCAACAGGAGCTTGATAGATAGATCTATACAACTCATATGTCTGAGTGGTAGTCAAGACAAGGCTGGCTTAGCTTAAGTTAGCATAAAAAGCTCTGTCCAAAGTTCAAATACACATTCACACAGCTGAAGCCAGATGATTGCATACACAAACAAAAATGTAGAAACGAGCAATAGGCTAACTTTTTCTGGTGACTGGCAGGCTTGGAGCTAGTTGCTTGTGGCCAAACACACAGACAGTGAACCAATCAGCATACTTTGGGTAACTACTGGCAGCTGGAGACAGCAGCTTCAGACGAAGATTACGTTTATAACCAGCAAGACAATTAATTGTTCATTTGGAAACACCAATGGCAGCTCATAAAGAGGTGGGCATACGCTATTCACCTTGTTCTTTGCCTGAACTAGGGCACTTCCACACTCCATTAAATTGCGTACTGACTTCTGTTTTACACTGGAAGCAGTACCACTATGCCTAGCAGTGTCAGCTTGACCTTATTTTACTTGATAAAAAAAGTTAATCACAGATAGCACAGCTTGCCATGTGAAAGGATGTTGTGGCAACTGGATGAAGAGAAATTAGTTTTTAAATCATGAGTGTATTTCCCTTAATTGTGAAGCATTTAGACTGATCTTTGTCTTGCAACATGGTGCTACTACTGGTAACTTCAATCGCCTGCTACATCAGTCCGACGGTTTGAGTCCCCATTTTTGAGTTTTTCTGTAGACATTTCATTCCAAACTGCTTCAAACAGTATCACAATAATTTACTCTTTGACTGTATAATGTGGAAGCAGAAAGCAGCTATGGGGTGCAACAGGGCTCTGTTCTAGGCCCCATCTAATAATCCCTATCCTGCTTGTTTTGTGCTGCATAAATATAGTTTCAAGTAATGATGATATTGGTCAGTATAGTAAAAATAACAAATTTGAACCAAACTGCTGTTTTTTTTCGGTGTTTTTTTTAATGAGCAATTAACGTGCAGGCTGTTTGTGATTGTCACATTTTCTCTGTCACTCAACCAGATTTATTGTTCCAGCAGGAGTGACAGTTCTGACATGATGAAAAGATGGCACACTTGATGCACTTCTTGGATCCTGTCTCAGTAAAATGTGAGGAAGGGAAGGGAAAAGAGTAATATACCTTTCTTCTGCAGTATAGCGCTCCCGCTGCGCTTCCCTATATGGTTCTCCACATAACAGGTGTAGTTGGCCAGGTCTGCCTCCTCCACAGCATCGAACATTAAGGACAGCTGCACCTCCTTCTCCCCTAAATGCTCCCTTAAAATCCTGGAAAAACACACAGACAGAAGACAATAGATATCAGCAACATCTCTTTATACTCTATAGATTTTGGAGTTTTCTCATGGGCTACTTGTCAAAAAATAGCTTATAAGGGTGGAAATGAAAGAGGGGGGAAGAGAATAGGGAGGGAAACCTTCTGTAAATCTTACAGACATTTGGAGGTCCATGTCTCCACCAAACGCTTCAAAAGGAATGACGAAAGTAAGAGAGAGTAGAAATGAGGCGTGGAGCATAGAGCAGATGAAAAAGGAGGACAGAAAGAGCAAGGACGCATGTGTAGAAAACATTGGCGACAGCTGGAGAAAGCCTCTCTCCTTATGGTGAGGTCATACTCCTCTAAAAGGCTGCGAGGTGGAGGAAGAGAGGAGGTAGAGGAGGGAGGGGGACTGAACTGATGTTTGGGTCACAACTCGCACCTTTAAGCCTGATTTGAGGTCAGATTTGGCCATAACCACTGATATCTAAGATTGGACTCAGTGCACTGACGGTGCAGATTCAGAGCAGTAAGGACAGATAAAACTGCCAATATTCTGAACACACACAGTTGCTTTCTCACTTTCTCACAATCTTTTTAGAAGGGAATTTGGTGATGAACTAGCACATAAAAATTGCAAAAAAATAAAACAAATCCTTTCTGTAGTTGACCTGACCGTTTTTGTGACCGTTCCAGCGCTTTGCAATGTGGGATCAATAAGTGAGATAGACAGGTTATATGCAAACCGGAGATTCATTCTGAGACACTACAATATCTGATTAGTTTAGGCATACTACAGTGTTTGCTTTTATTTGCATACTGCATACTACGTGCTACGTTAGGGCTAAATTAGTATGTTCTAACAGGGATAGGGTTTCACATTTAGATAGTCATGGTTGCTTGTCATTGATTGGACAATCGTTTGTGGAAGGAGTTTACTGAAGAGTGAAGAGTCAGTTACTATTGCAGTTGACCACTTAATTTTCTCCAGCCCTCCTGCAATTAACAACATCCATCCAGGGGTTCAGAGGGTAAGATTATTTTAAAAGCTGGTGTTTTGTGAAGTGAACTCAATGTCAGCTTCTAATACCCGAGTAATCCTAGCTTGAACCTTGGAGGAAATTGTCTCATAGACTGCGACGAGACCAGAGAAAATGAGTGTGAGGAGTGTGAACTGAGACAAATCCGGACAGGCTTTTCGAGTGTCGTGTGGGCACTGGCACACAATGAAGTGTTTGAATACAGAGGGTCTTCAGTATGCTGCCAACATTTTTTATGATAACATAACCATAGTGCAGGGAAGTTTGATTTTTACATCACTGAGTAGGATATGGTATTGAATATGTGGGTCAGAACAAACACAAGCAACAATCACAGTAAAGTCGTACAGGCTAATGAGAATTTATATTTATCGCATTACTGAATATTTGGCGGAAAAAATAAAAACCTAGCAAAAGGTAGAGACCTCCTTTGCATTCTGAAATGGCTGAGTGAATGAAAAACCATTCACAATTTAAA
The DNA here is from genome assembly GCA_903131615.1 of Diplodus sargus. Lineage (NCBI taxonomy): Eukaryota > Metazoa > Chordata > Actinopteri > Spariformes > Sparidae > Diplodus > Diplodus sargus. The sequence continues at coordinate 1,068,550 of CAEMYA010000062.1, read as the reverse complement.
AAGCCTTGACTGTGCAAATACTTTTTACTTTTAGATGACTGAAAAAGAAGAAAAAGACATAGCGGTAGTATAGTATTCCCACTGTCCACAAGCTGAGTTCAGTGAGTGGTCAACTCAAACCAGCAGACGGCAAAGGATTTGGAAAACAGATCATACAGGACACAGAAGTTTGTTTTTCCTTCTTCTTTACACAATATGCGGATTTGACTTACATTCGACCCACAGTAGTCGAGACTGACAGATTCTAAAACACACTCAGATTCAACCACACAGGGGCTTGCAAATGCAACCATGGCAGGCAGAGATAAGGTGATGTAGTACTCCAATGTTATTCTCTTGGTAAATAATCATGAAAAGCAATAATATTTGACACTTCAGTATTTTATTCAAGTGCTCAATGAATTTTGACACACACACACACGCAATTTTCGCATGGGTCATCTCTGTGGGAACTGAATTACTACCCTGTCAAAAGTTCCTGAAGAAATGCACCAAATGACGCTCTCTTGCTCTCTTCCTAGAGTGTGTGCATCACTCTGATGTTTACCAAGGCAGAGCATTAGAGGTCACTGTCAAAAGCAGCGACTTGCTAAAATCCTCAATTAAAAACACATCACTTCCTCTATTCCTTTTTCTCACCTTCCCTCCGATATCTCTCCATACCCACTCCTCACCCATTTCAGACCTTTTTACCTCCTCTTCTCACCACTCTGTATTTCTCTGTAATCTCAAATTCTAATGATTTTCTGACACCTGATACTAAACACTCGTTCCATTGAGCAGTGTCAAATAATTTATTCAGCTAATCTTTAATTGTTTTTCACATAAATCTTAACACCTGGATGTGGTCACCCTATGACATGCTCATGTAATTCTAATAAATTCAAAGCCAAAAATCTCCTCTCGCAAACTCTGGAAATCTCTGTATTCACATCCTCTTTTGCCTCACTGCGGGATTTTTTTTGACAGTTTGACATTGAAAACTTCACCATTTCTTCCTGCTGCCTGGAGATCTACAATGTCACTGGTACTGCGTCATCCTCACTTAAGTCATTCTTTATGTCACTGAAAGACAGTAGTTTAACTTCACCTCTGGTACTACACCTCTGTATCCAAGATCTCAGTACCTAGCCCCCTGCTGTTCATCCTTGTCACGCTGCCAGTCACTTTAATGATCTCCACTGATGCGCAGATGATGTCCAGCTCACACCACCCTGACCAACTCCATAAGTAAATCATGGATCAGACGACAAACCGGTAATACAATCTTTGTCAATTCTTGTGAGTTTAGGTCTTTTCATTGGATTTGTTGTCAATAAAAAAATACAGCAAGACGGTTAGTTATCCCTAACTAAACCTAATGTAAAACTTCTTCTCCTCTCCTGGCCAAATGAAGTGCTTAATTTCACCACATTCATGTCAACTTTCTCGTAAGAATACATGTTTGCTAAATACACTGCTCAAAAAATGAAGGGAACACTTATTTGTAACAGTATAACACCAAATGAGTTAAACTTCAGGGATATCAATATGTCCATTTAGGAAGCACAAGCGACTGTGACTCAATTTTACCTGCGTGAGCAAATTAAAGTGACAACAGGTGCAACAGAGAAGAAAAAAGCAAGACAACCCCCAACAAGGGAATGGTTTTGCTAACTGAGTTTACTCTATTTTTGTGTTCTGCTAGTGTCCTTGTCACTACCGGTAGCAGGAGGCAGTGCCTGCAGCCCAAGGAGGTTGCTGGTAGTCCAGTTTCTCCAGGATGGCACATCTATCTGTGCGGTTTGCTGTGTTTCCCAGCACAGTCTCAGGATCATGGAGGAGATATCAGGAGACCATCCATTGCACAAGGAGAGCTGGACATCAACCCAGCAGCAGCTGGGTTGTTCCTCCTCCTTTGTGTGAGGAGGAACCTGAAGAGCACTGCGAGAGCCCTACAAAATGACCTCCCGCAGACTACAGGTGTGCATGTTTCTGGCCAATCTGTCAAAAACAGACTTCATGAGGGTGGCATGAGGGCCCGACATCCTGTAGTGAGACTTGTGCTCACAGTCCACCCCATGCAAGTCAACTGGCATTTGCAAGAGAATACCAAAATTGGCAGGTTTATCATTGGCACCCTGTTCTCTTCACAAATGAGAGCAGCTTCACACCGAGCACGTGTCAGGCCTGAGTACATCTGGAGACGGCGTGGTGGATATTGTGCTGCCTGTGACATCATCCAGCATGACTGGTTTGGCAGTGGGTTAGGGATGATCTGGGGAAGCAAATCTTTGGAGGGTCGCACAGACCTCCATGTCATAGCCAACTGTAACCTGACTGCTGTTAGGTACTGGGATGGAATTTTCAGAGCAATTGGCAGACCTTACACTGGTGCAGTGGGGCCTGGGTTCCTCCTGGTGCACAACAGTGCCCAACCTGAGTTGGCCAGAGGGTACCAGTTCCTGGATGAAGGAGCCATTGATGCCATTGACTGGCCATCTTGTTCCCCTGACCTAAATCCAATTGAGCACCTATGGGATGTTTTGTATCGGTGCATCCGATGGTGCCAAGTACGGTCACAAACTGTCCAGGAGCTCACTGATGCCCATATCAAGGTCTGGAAGGAGCTCCCCTAGGACACCATCTGCAGAGTCATCAGGAGCATGCCCAAATGTTGTTGGGAGTGCATACAGGCACGCATGACCATACAAATTACTGAGTCACATTAGTGTGATTTTCAGTGTGATTTTGAATCCAGCCCTCAATGGGTTGATGATTTTGGTTTCCATTGTCCATCATTACATAATTTGGTTCTCAACAAATGTACATTAGCAACGATTTTCATAGTGAATAATTTGTTCATCAATATCTGAACTGTGTTTCAAGTGTTCCCGTATAAGTTTTAGCAGTTTACATTTCTGCAAAACCAGATAAGCTTAAACTGAACGCTTTTATTTATGTTGCAACTTTATGTTTGCTTATGTTGGATTTTTTTTCTCTCGACACAGTGCTGTGATTACACTGTGGTTAGGTTAACATGTAAAGAAGGTATAAGGTGGGATAAAAAACGTCCTGTGAGAAATATATAGTTTTGGTTGTCACAAAAGCGGCTGGAAAGGTCCCCATGCCCTCAACACGATCCAGTGGTGAGACTCGCACTGCGGTCGGCCATTTGGCAGCTTTGTGGATTGTAATAACACCACCATCATCCCCGCCACCTCCTGATGTGAAAAGTGACTAATAATCATGTAATATGAACGTGACATGCCAAGTTTGGTACAAATGTCAACCTTGGATGTATCTGTGGTTTGCAGAAACATTAACTGCTAAGGTTATATCCTGGAGAATGGGCTGATCATGTTACAAAATGTACAAAAAGTAGTTCCTCAGTTCACTCTGAAACAACATCGAGTTGGCCAAAATGCTCCATGGAAAACACTGGTAATTTTAGATACTGAAGAATTGTAGAGTGGCAACTAATAATTTACAATGGCGCAGATACAAGCTGTAGTTAGAAAAACAGTGAGGCTCTGACAGCAGTTGGATTGAGCAGCTGATGTGAATATCAAGCAGGTAAAGAAGCCTCTCCACACCACTACACATATGGGCCAGTTCTGCTTTCAAGTGAAAAGGAAGGGAGCACCGCCCCAAGTGCAAATATTGCAATTAGGAATTCATTGCACATGAACGAACCATGATTTATGATAGCTGAGTTGTGGAAATGTGGATTGGCTAGACAGGACTGAAGCTTTGCCAACAACTGCAGTCAAAATAATTATACTGCTGATATTTATTATGTTGGTGGTGTATCTTCCAGAGACAGATGCAAGATTTTGAGAAGGGGAGCTCTTGAAGGCTTAGTGTGGGGAGAAAGTCTGAAACTTCCTCTGCATCACACAAATCAAAGCTGCTTACTCTAGGTGGTGTTGTAATAATGAGGTGAGAGAGTTCTCTCATATACTGCTGGGTAACAAGAATTGGTAATTACAGCTATTCACATTATTATAGATCCCAGACAAACAGACAGTGTCAAACACAGTCCAGCCGGTGATGCAGCAGTAGTCTGTCTGCTGTGGTGTGATTGTTGGATTTGGAGCAGCGGTGTGATTTGATCAGAGGTGGCCAGAGGACTGGACTGAAAGATGGAGAATTCATCAGGCAGAGGTTAATTAAATACCACGGGGCATGATTAATTTGAAGTTTGAACAGTCAAACCTGTGCATATCTCTGTTCTTTTTCTTATCTACAACACTGTTTTCCAGGGATTTAACATTTTCAGAGGCCACTGAGTGGCTTAGCTGTTCCAGAGACCATCATCATTTAAATGGTGAACATGATTTCAAGCCCAAGCAGGTCAGCAAGTGGCCCTCCTGCTGAAGTGTCCTGGAGCAAGACACTGAATCTGCTGTTCTGTATCTGACATTGATCTCTGACCTCCCTGTGGAGGCGGTGTGGAAGGCAAAAGGATTTCCCTTTAGGGAGGGACATTAACATTATTATTGGTGTGCTGAGTTGATTACATAAAATAAAACGGCTTTCGGATAGAAAAGAACATTTCGTCTAGATTCTACTTCAAAAACATGTTCTAATGATAAGGCCTTTGACAACTTCCAGGTCGGGGTGAGAAAGCTGGTGCTGATAGCGGAAATAACCAGTACAGGATTGTAATTATGTCCATGTTAAAGCACTTTTTCTTTACAGGACACTGTACAAGAAGTGATTGCATGGGAATATTTCCTCAACAGTGGGAAGGTTGAACAACAACATGGAAAAAGCAGTGAAAACAAACAGGCTTTTTCTCTGCTGGATCAAGTAGTCACTGTGTGCCTTTAAAAGTAATAAAACTTCGGGTTACAAGTGAGTAGCTGAAGAGGCAGTTTGTGATAATTCATGTTAATAATGATAATTTAATCATTGCTTAAACGATTTATTTACTATTATTATGTACACTGTGATTTCACCATTAAAACCATGTTTATATACAGAGCCCAGGAGGTTAGTATCTAGTACCTCGTAAATACTCATTGCCACAAGTGAGTAACTTGTAGACTCAAACGTAATTGCTTAGAAATGTGGGAGAGTCGTGCAGTTAAACTGTGCTGTCATGGCTGCATTCAACGGGAAACTACTTTATTAAAACTGAAAGTACCGCCCATATAGGTCTAAAGCAACTGCATCTAACGGTCAGGGGTAAAACACACTCCCAGGTTAGATTTATGTGAAGTAGAGTGAACCAAGGCCGGCAGTCAAACCACAACCCAAAGGGGTTGTTGCAAACATTCGTAAGCTCAGTCTGAACAGCAATGTGGAAAGTCAGTCACAGTTGGGGAGCGCCGAGGGGTCAGTCTATATAATGATTTGAGAAAAGATTTGAGAACGTTTTTCACTACAGCTGATTGCAGAGCTGAACAACAACACCTACAGCCACATCAGCTACAGTCAAAATAGGCAAGAAACTCTAGAGGGAGAGAAATTCCACAGACTCCCTCATGAAATTGCTCTATTTTGTGAGTAGTTGAGTTGAGAACACTGTTTATGTTATCTTAGCCTCCTGGCAGACCGGGGAAGTGAGATCTGATCCCAAGCAGTCACTTAATGACAGAACTGATGAACTGTCCCCTTGTGATCGGGACACCAAAGATGCACTTTAAAAAAGCAGGGTTAATCCACCTCATAATGCAGTGAGGTTACAGACGTTTCAGAGAGGAGAGGAGAGTACGTAACGTGGATCAGCCCATATCACTTGAATTTGGCCTACTGCACTTTATTGTTGTGCACACTCACAGTGAGGGATTCTGATTATGGCAAGAAGCAGGAATCACGTGTTCATTGCATTGTGATGTCAGTTTCAAAATGTTTACAAACTGACATGAAACAATGTAAAATAAAAAGTGCTCATAGTCCTACCTAAGTGCAAGTTATTTATGCTTACGTGCGACATTATTGCAATGTGAAATGTCCGTAATCTGGCAAAAACCTGATCTACTACCCTCGGAGAGCACACTGCTATCATGCAATTCATCCATTTAAACAACCAATACAACCAATAGAGAGAGCTAAAGGATGCAGTGAACCCCTCTTTTCTTTGAACATGTAACGCTACCATGTGCAATCGACGGCGCAGTGTACACCCCGGTAACAGTGTTGCTGTTTGATTTTGCAACGGGATCAGCTAAGTCGGTGCATAGATCAAATATTGAATTCAGAGATTCTGCAGCACTGCAGTGCAGCAGTATGAACAGGTGGTGTTTTAAAGTCAGCCTATGATCCGTGTGCTCTAATCCTGCATACCTCATTGCAGCTCTATTCCCGTCATCGAGCACTCACAAAGCCCCGCAGACGCTAAGTTAATACAGAAACGACTAATGCCACACAGTGTTTGCGCCATGTTTGTTTAAGGTTTGTTGTTGAACTAAATCCTTAGCTGTGCATGTGCCAGGAATGCCTGCTGGTGCTCCCTATGTTGCTCTAAAGACATACAGTCACTGAAAATTACATCTCAACTTTTGAAACCTATGATGACCAAAATACACTGTAATAGCAGATGAATTATCCCTTTTGCCTGCTGTTTTTTGGAGCTTAACCGTTCATTAATGAAGTGTTGCCTGTTTCAGACAGGTTAAATCTGTGTGAGTGAGTGTCACACTGTGTGTACGCTGATGGTTTCCATGGCGATCTGGCTGCTCGTTCTAATGATATTTGACGCCCCGCAGACAATGAGGCTTTTCCCAATAGGGCCCGGCGTAATTGGTCCCAATAGGGGAGAAAATGAATTCAATTTAACTTTATTATTAGTATTCATAATTTTGGGGGGAAGTTGAGAAGAAACCTGTCAGAGACCCCACAATGAGTCATAAATCATAAGAGAGCAAATTAGATACTGACAGTGTGAGGAGTGCAGCTGCAGTCAAGCCTTTTCAGAAATTAATTAACAATGGAAACCCCGTGCACCTGACGGACTGTATTTGATACTGTCGCAGTGTCTTGCAGGAGTGGTGAGAAAGTGTCAAAAGCAATATTATGTACAATTACACATGTTGACATTTACTCAACTGTGGTTCATTTTTTATGGCTGCAGACCTTTCTGTATTTCTTTTTTTCTCCTCTCCTTATAAATACAAGTGGATTCATCATTCAGTTCGGTTGCCAATGTATTTACCTGACTTCACTTTCTTTAATGTGTCCTGCAAGCTCTTCCACAAACTTTTCTCCTTTCATCCAGTAGATGATGGGCCTCCTGTTCTCTCCGCTGTAGCCAAAAAACGCTTTGCAGTCCAGACTGAGAGGCATACCTGCAAAAACGAAATACAACTCTGTATAAACAATACATACAAACAATAGAATGCTGAGAAGACAAGTATGTTTTTCCCACTGTATACTGAATCAGGCACTGCAGTCCAGGCTGAGGGGAATACACACATTGAAAATGTCACACGAGCTGTAATATTATGAACATTGTTGTTATTGTGTTATTGAAGCTGCGGGTGATGATTGGAGGCCTGCTGCTCCGCGGGGAACCAGTGCAGAGAGGTGTGCAGCAGGGGGCCTGCCTGGAGCCCCCTAAATTGAGGGAACTGAAATAATGAAAAAGCTCCACAGATGACGCTGGTGGCAGTGACGCCGGCTTGGAGAGAGGCTGCCCATTTGTGTCCAATCTATGCTTGTCCATTCCGTCCTCACGCCCTACATGTCAGATACAGCAGCCCGGTCAGGGTTGGGTTAGGGTTAGGGTGGCCTTCTGATGCTTCTTAGTTCGGTATCAGATAAAACAGCATAGTGGAAGCGAGGGAGGCACAAAATTGGCTATCTTGTAGAATACGAATGCAACATGTACTGCTGGAAGAATCAACAATACTTGAAACACACACACACACACACAAACACACACACACACACACACTTAGGCACACATATGTGAGCAGACGGTATCCACTCTTGCTCTCACACACCCTCCTCTAAGACCTTGAAACCAGCACTCTGTGATTACAGCTATCAATGGTGATGATAGAGTATTAATGAGCATTCTAATGAGCGCTACCTCGTTAGGCAGTCAATTAGCAGATAATTATGGTAGACCTCGGTATTATCATAATGATAGCTCTATCAGCACAGTCAAGAACCAACACTGAATGCTAACGCTGTGTGCGTATCTGTGCGTTTGTCGTCAGACAAGCACTTGAACTGAATGCTAACACCAATATTTACATTTTAGACACTGAGCTGTAGCTGGGTGTGTAGGGAATGCAAGTGTTGGCTCTGTGCAAGTCTTGTTCTTGTCATTGTGCAAGTTAATCTCTGAAATTGCTACTTTCGGCGGCAGCAGCAAAGGTAAAAAACTTCCACAAACTGGTTATCGGTTGAATAAACATGAGGTTTTATCAATTGGTCATGGAAAAATGCTGAACTGATGAACTGTTTTCATATGGAAATGTCAGATGATTGCTTTATGTTTGCTTCCATTGCATCACTTATTCTGATTGAGGAAAAGGAGGAGAGGAGGACGGAAAAAGCTTTGACGTTTGACTGTTTCTCAGAATCATTTCTAGCAAGTCGAGAGGTGAGGCGGTCTCCAAAGCTTTGTGTGTGTGTGTGGGGCGTGCATTGGTGGGCTGTCACCGTTTGTTAGCTTCCCTGTGTGCTGAGGCAGGCGGCATCATGCACCAAACACACACACACACACACACCCACACACACACACTGCAGAAGTGGTTAAAACAAAAAATCTGGAATAGAGTGAAATTAGTTTAGTTTGATTATGTGTGTGTGTGTGTGTGTGTGTGTGTGTGTGCGCTCCACAGTAATTGATTAGCACCCTGAGGGCATGTTTGTGTTCTCAGCATGTTATGGTGATTAAAATCATCAACTTTGTTTGCTGATGTGTGGCGCGAGGGTGTGTGCAGGCTCTGCTTGGTGTGAGTGCGTGTGTGTTTGAGCGTGTGTGTGTCAGTCTCCCTCAATCAGAACTGCCAGCCTCATATAGATGAGTTTAGTCATCATTTTCTATTTGAGGCCAAACGCAGTGGGGTGTTTAAAAGAGGCTGGTGCTATGTTGTCGTCATTAGTGTCAAAGAAAGACTTTGTACAAGTGATTGATGGGAGCATTATTTCAATCATCGTTTCACACCGCTGCCGAGTGCGATCACACGTAGACCATGTTTGCTTTGGTGTGAATCATGCTGCAAGAACTGACTGGCCAATTACGAGAGAGTTTGCAAACAGAAGTCAGACGACTCGCGAGTTGAAACCCATCTGACTCCAGTCTTTGTAACTTTAGCTTAGCCTGACAGACTCGTCTTCTCTGACATTTAAGACACGCAGACATGCATAAAGAAATAAAGAAGCAGCTGAATGGGAGCATCAGTCCAGACTGTGTTTGCCCTTGTTTCATTTTTTTAATGCCGCATTTCAAGCAAGAGGAACTGCTGGTTAACAGACTTTAACATCTGTTCCCTTCTGCCTGTAAAGATTTGTGTTTTGAGGTTGTTTCCTGTCACTGCTTCAGACATTTTCACTGAAAACTAATCTTTAACTTTCTATATTCTTTCTCTCTATTTTCTATATTTCATTTGTTCCCAGAGGCCAAAGGAAACAATCTGCACTTCTTTATAAAATACTGTCTCTATTGTGATGTCTCCAGAGTTTGATTCAGTTTTATTAAAACATGTTGGATTAGGTTCACCTTCCTCACAACCAGATGAGCGTAACAAGTTATATGTGTCAGAACCAAAGCCAAGTTACATGAAACATCTCCAAGGAGGTAAAGGTGCACGTCAATCTTATATTATTTGTTAATAACAATGCATTCACTGACTATAATCCAGCAATGTGAAAAGTGTTGCTGAAATTCAAATTTTAATCACTGATCTCTGCAGTTTCCCTTCCCTCCTTCAGCTCATTAGTTCAAACGGACTGCTCTCTGCTTCCCCTTTTCTCTCTTTAGGTGTTTTCAGCAGAGAGGAGGTGAACAATGAAGCATTTAGCAGCTAAAGGTCCAGATTTTGTCCCGAACAGGGCTCAAAGGAAAGTGAATATTAGTTTTGTGTTTCCTTCTGTTTATTGATTGTGTACAACTATGCACCGTATTGTTTGACTGATCTTTCACTGTATGGCAGGATATTGTGAAGATGTGATTTACAATGTTATAAGGGACCTTTTTGCAGATATATGCAACAATAATTTTGTCCAATATTGATAACATATACCTGTCATTTCCTTCAGAGTCTTTTAGACAGATATATATTAGTCAGATATTCCCTACCTGCCAGCTCTGGTTCTGGTACCCATTGTGCTGCCACACCCTGCAAGCATTCCCTGTTGGCTCTCCTCCATTCCAGGCCTCAAAACACCAACACTTTGGTGCTCTGAGCTCCCAGTCCAGACTGCTAGCTGCAAGGCTAACCAGGCTAACTAGTATCAATTCAACAGTTGGCCAGTTCTTACAAATTGCACCTTTTAAGTTTAAAGGTCTTTCTATAAACATTATTTTCCCTGACAGTAAAGCTGATGTTTAAATGTCAGTTCTTCAGAGAGTGTCCCACGGATATTTTAACAGATACCCAACGAAAGTTTTAGATCATTAGCCCGTTTCACACGTCGCTCCGCGTTGTTCCCTGTTCTCTCCTTGCTTGTCACTTTTTCCTCATCACTGACAGAGATTCTCCATCTCTCTGTGTCTCCTTCTCCTCTTCTTCCATCTGTGTCAGCATTTTTTCTCTCCCTCATAATTCCCCCTCCATGCCTCCTCATGGTTCCCCTCTTCCCTCCCTCCCTCTGTAAATCTTCTTTTTGTTCGTTTTTGGTTCTCTTTATCGCACCTGCCTCGTCCTTACCTCTCTGCCTGTATGGCAACCTTTTACCCTTAGCGTGTTTGATTGGATGCCCCGTTTACCTAGGTCAAACACATATTAAACTAATGGGTGGTGTCATAAAGGCAGTACCAATAATCAATAATAATCAATAATTTTGAGAGATACACTTTATGGGAGCAAACACCATGCAGCGTATGTGTAAAGGAAAGGAGAAAGCAGCAGATAACAGTCAGGTGAAGGATTGTGGGAGAGAAATAGGACACCTCTTAATGAGGGAAATGAATCACTGAAAACTGGTTTTACACACCCACACACACAGGTACACACACATTTGCACTCACACAGCACGCAAGCACACACACACACACACACACACACACACACACACACACTAAAAATCACACATCAGTTTACTTGACAAGTTCGTATGACAAGAAAGGACCTAAGTTAATAGACTCGAAATTATCGACTTTGTGATATATTTTCACATTCCTGTCATCTGTGAGTCAGCCCCTTCATTAAACCTTGGCCTACTTACCGCCAAGATTCATGTTAAATAAAGATTATTGAATTGAATTATCCCTTTTCCCCAGAGAATCCAGAGAGCTGTCGGAGGAGCGGTGGAACCAGCGTGCTCCGGTATACAGACAGATAAGTTTTAATTAGCTTGCCGGATCAAACCAAGGAAAGATCTGATTCCACTCAGAGGGGTTAAAATACCTGAAACAGTCACAATTGTTTCCACATGTGGAAATTCAAACCCACTCAGGAAAACGATCAATTCATATTGCAAAATAACCAGCTGCGAGTGAAAATGTGGAATGTGCGAAAGCAGATTTCATGTGCCATGTTTTGTTTCCACCTGAGAAAATTGCAATCTACACGTGAAAAAAAACAAATACACCAGTTAACTGGACAAAATGTTTGCGGTACCCGTTTCTGCTGCCACAGATAAAGAGAGTTCAAATTTGTACATAGGCTTCTATCATATTAACATTTCTACAAAATGCCTCATATCACTTTCACATGTTTATAAACTGACTTTGGTGTCAAGGTCAAAGGAAACAATGATGGAGTTACAGGCACACCAGTGACTGTAGTTCAAGTCTGAGTTTCAACATTTGTAGACATGACACTTCAAGATATTTTTAAGTTTCATAGGCCTCAGGACAATTTCCATCTGTACTTGTGCCGACCAAAAAGTTTTGGTTGCGATGTCGGGCCATCTCCAGGCGACAAAACTGGGTGTTTATAATGAGACCTCTGGACATCTCCAGCTGTGATAACATGAAACAGCCATTTTTGAACCCAAACATGTTTTGCTAACGCTAACAGAATTATTTTTGAGCCTAAAGCTAACCAGAGCAGAACCACAACACTGTGACAAAATTTAACCTAAAGAAATATAAAGTAGCAACATAAACGAAATGTAACATTTCAGTTTATTTGCATTTTTGCATTAAAGTACATTGCCAACAGTTATTCTGGCGACAGGGTTGGTGAATTTATGTAACAGACATGTAAAAATGCAAATGTAACAGGAGGGAAACTTCTTCACACGAAGGATTTGACAGTCTTGAATGTATATAATGTGTTTTCAAAGTCTTGTTCATGTTCCCTGTCTACCATCAGCGTCTGTGTACCGTTAGCATGTAGTGTTGATCGACGCTAGGGGACACTCATTACATCACAAGTAAGCAGCTGACTTGAAGAAAGTTGACTGCTGTGGGATGATCTCTCTCTCCCTCCGTCCACCTTCTGTGAGCTGCTCTCTTCACCTCCATCTGTTGATCACTGTAGATGCTAGCCTCTTCTGACAGCGAGCTGCAGTAAGACGAGGCTTGCATGAGCACATTGTTTAATTGTGGCAGCGGCATGCTCCAGTGACATGGACTTAACCAACGCACTGATCCTTTCCACTTAAATATTTTCTTCTGTGCTGCAGTAGAGTTACAAACATGCAGGGGGAACAACACAAGGCTGGAAAAAAACACTAGTCCTAATAAATCCAGACAGCTCCGCCACAGCCAGAATGTACTCAGGATTTGATTCAGGGGCACCAATTATCAAATTTTGCTTAAAACTCTTGTCACAGTCCAGTGCTTCTCAGAATAAAGGTACAGACTCAGGGGATCACCAGATAGGTTGGAGAGGAGCTGAGAAGACTGAGGTGAGAAAGGACGCAATTGTTAGAGAATTCATCTTATTTACTCATTTGACAGGGACAATGCATAACATAGCTTTTTTCAATTTGCAGTGTGGAGGCCATTGGTGACGCACGGTTGAATTCTATTTCTAATCTATTTTACATATATACACCGATCAGCCACAACATCAAAACCACCTGCTTAGTATTATGGTGGTTCCTTCTGTGCAGCCAGAACAGCTCTGAATAGCAAGGCATGGTCGCTGGGGGTGTCCTGTGGTGTTTGACCCAGGGATGCTTGATTTGGTGGCCCTATATGTCTGGGGGTGGGGCGAACATTTCCCAGCAGAACACTGCATTGTAACGAGTAGATCAATATTACTTACATCACCTGTCGGGGGGGGGGGGTTAATGGCTGCAGATGGCCTAACTTCCCTTCAAAAATATCGCTAGCCTATAAAAGGGCATCCTCAAAAGGTTCAGTCATTGGCAAGTGAGGACAGGGTTTTGAGATGACTGCATTGTGTTTTTATTCATGTTTAATGCAACATTCCAATGTATTTCGTATCCAATGTGACACACTGCATTGTGGGATTGTCAGCTGAAAGTAGCGTAAATGCTGTCAGCATTACATTTTAGTCCTTGAAGGATTTTATGTCCAACCAAGTGTTCAAACATTATCCATACAGAACATGGGAGTGTTACTTTCAGAAGCCCTGCTGCCTGAAACAACTCCCCATCTTATTTATTGATACTACATTGGTAGCATTTCAACATGGTGATTTTTTGTTTCCTAAAATCATGCATAGACTGGACTCAATGTTATCCCTTGTTCCTTCTTGATATCAAGCCTGTCTGTGCTTATCCTGAGTGTGAACACATGACTGAAGAAAGTACAGATGTAGATATATCAAATTAATATTTCAGCAGAGACTGACATCATCCTCTCTGTCACACACACACACACACACACACACACACACACACACACACACACACACACACACACACACACACTCAAGCAGAGGAGAAAGTCATCTAAATCTAAAAAATAGACTGTCCATCTGCTTTTATCTCCCTTATTCATCCTCGCACACATGCACGCACTCGCGCGCACACACACACACACACACATCATATCGAGTACGTCTGTCCATCTGCTCATTTAAAAGCACACACAGTGTAAGACCTTTAGGTGGTTTGAACACTGTGTGTGGACCAGGTATGGGGTGTATGGGGGTTGTCTAGGTAACAGCTGAGTTTTGGGTCTTGGGCTCCAAGGGAGCGCAGCTGCACATGGCAACACAGATGGTGCCTCTCACACACACACACACACACACACACACACACACACACACACACACACACACACACTCCATATTCTCAGATACAGACGTGCTGTTTACTCTCTCTCTCTCTCTCTCTCTCTCTCTCTCTCTCTCTCTCACACTCACACACACACACACTCACACTCACACTCACTCAGACACACACACACACACATGTGTTCGTCAGTGGGCTGCTCAGCTGTAACCTGGGAGCTGTTCACTCGTTTATTTTGTGTATTTACAGACATCCTACCCCACACAAATTATTCCCTTTTCATTTGGAATGCTTGCTATTTTAGGGAACTGTGTATCTGCCTGTGATGCTCCACCAAAAATCCCATCCCGTGTGCCAATTACAGTTTCCAGGATTTCAATGCTAATCCTTGAGTATTAGGAATTATTTATTTTCTGTCTTTGGGGCCAATTGGTCATTGTTGTTGACGTCATGTTGCACGTCCTTGTAAATCAGTAAGTCGTGTGCTGTGACATAATTCTTTCATTGATTAGTAAATAAAAAACACATGACTGCCTGTACATCAACATAAACACTGGGTATCAATGCGTTTTGTTAGCTTCATGGTCTTAGCCTACTCTTAAAGGAACTGTTCGCCAATTTAACCCATGTCATTCTCACATCTGCGTATGTAATTTAATAGTGTTGTCACTTTCTAACTTCTATACAATAACTTGAAAAATATCAATATTATCATTTTCAATGCTACAGAGAAACAATGACACAGCTTATTGACTGGAGTAAACATTAAATATCACGCTTATATTGAGTAACATTTTTTCTTTAGATAAGGCCTCACACTCAGCATTGCACACATGCTCTACATTTCTCTCCATCGCTATCTCTTGATCGCACACCCACTAACGTTACGTGCACAACCTCTGCACTGAGTTATTCCTGAAAGGCATTTGTCTCCAGTCGCTGGTCTTGCAATGTACTGTCGGAAACCCTGATGTGTGCCAAGTCTGTTGACGAGAGGGCGCCGTTAGTACCGGTGTATGGATACTGCAGAAAATAAGATCTGAAAGTATTATTAATATAATTATATGTAATATGCATTAACTATGGGGCCGGAGCCAGGTGACAGGTGGTTAAACTTAACATACATCATCACGCTATAACTGCTTAAAAAAAATAATCAGTTACAAACATATTGTTATTACTTTGGGAGTCTTGTAACACTAATGCCACTTAGCAATTACATTTTGGATTGGAGGGAAAAGTGCCAAACACACCTTCTGCCGATCCTATTTGTTCTCTGCTAGACACCTCAGGTGATGAGTTTCCACACTGTTTAAGAAACATCATCAGATTGAATGAGAGCAGAAACTGTTAACAACCGTACATCAGCAACCTTTTCATTGTTCCTGTTTACAGGTAAAGTCTGATGATACTAGAGCCTCTTCATTCCCTTTAACACACTGAAATAATCAGGCACACGTCTCATGCATGCACAGTCTGTTTTGCTTTAAATTACCACCACAGCCAAAAAGGAAATGAATGTAAAAGTTCAAAAGTTAAAGAAACTGTTGATTTAAGTATTATTGTTTCATAATAAATCTTTCTTCTGTTTCATTGATGCACAGCTATATTTAACATGTTTACGGTGATATGAAAGCCTGAGAGAGCCCTGAGCAGATTTCCAATATAATTTGACATTACTATCCCACCGGAGGGATGGAATATTATTTGATAAATATGAGATGGAGAATCACTTCTGGTAATACTAAGGCTCAATTTCCTGTCTAACAGGAAATGAAGCTGCCACAAAGTTGGAAAGAGACATATTTGATTATTCTCAATAAAATAAATATTTTTCTCCTTGCTTTTATCTCTCTCTCCATGTCTGACTTCACTCCCCCTCCACTTCTCCATTCATCACCACACTCTCTCTCTCTCACACTCACACACACACACACACACACACACACACACACACACACACACACACACACACACACACACACACACACACACACACACACACATTCATACCACCTGAGGTGATTCCCACAGAATTAATAACTCTCTCAGGAAAGTAATAAAAGGAAATCCAGCCTGTATCTTCATCCATATTTGGTCATTTCCTGACAGCTCTAATTAACCAAGTCCTTTATGCTTCTATACCTGACATTTGATTGGCTGGGGGACTGGCCTCGTTAAAGACAGATTTAAATTAACAGATTAAATTAGATTGGAGATTACTGCAGATATGCTTGACAAGGTTAATTAAATGACCAGTCACGAGGGGCTTGTTTTAAATCTGACGTCACTGACAGATTCAGAGCTGATATACTTTATCACACCGAAGCTTCTGTCAGCTCCCAGTTTTCCAAAGCAGCTTTGACAGACTCTTAATTCTTTAGCATGTTAATTCAAACATGTTAACTTGATTTCCATAAATATGTGAGACTATTTCTCAGAGGTCATTAGCCTTGACTGGCTATCAGGTGATCTGCCAGTTGATCAGAGTTGAGATTTAAAACATTTTTTTTGTTTTTACATCTTTTTAACTTCAAAATTCTATCTCTGGTTTCTGACTTGTCTTTCCACGGCACAAAACAGTATAATAACAGACAATTTCACAAAATACTTTTGTTCCCTGCGCCAAATGCAGAGTAGACAATTTGACACAAGCTGTGAAGCGAGATATTCAACCCAAAAAATACACAAGGTTATGGAAGTTTATCGGTCCACTTTGTAAGAAAAACGTATCATCGAGTCTCATCCCAAACTCATCTAATACTGATGCTCTGGGATTGTAGGTCACATCAATCGCCATCCCAAAGTGTATTTGATGTCCAGTAATCACTTTCTCTGCCAACTCTTAAGATGCTAGATGATTCATTATTTTGCCAGCTTGTTGCTAACTTTGTCAGTTAATGCTCGTCAGCTGGTGTGCAAAGGTTATCAAAGCTTTTTTCCTGAAAAGGAAAAGAAAAATGACAACTGGTGGGACTGAACCCATACAGTAAAGCTTTCTGGCTGAAAACCCAATCAATGAGCATAAAGATTATAAAATGCACAATTAGCTTATAATTCTTATTCATTACTATGAGTAACACCTTTTATGAGCCTGTCACATTCAGAAAAACAGTATATGTTAAAAATGAAAACAGCACATTACGACCCGTATTAACATTTGTTGTTAACCCTAACCCTCTAGCCACTGGTGTAATTGTTACATCTGCAAAGTAGTGGTGGCTCCGTCGCGAACGAATCAGTTCGAAGGAATGACTCTTTAACGCGAAAGAACTGAAATGATTCCCCGTTTCACTTCTCTCTCATTTGTTCTCACAGACTAGTCGCTGTGTTGTTCACCGTTTGGTTATCAGAGTATTGAGAAAAAAAAAGTCATTTCGTTCGTAGCTCATCGTTCTCGTTCATTCACTGATTCCTCTCCTGGGGTTTCGTTAACACGATCGTTTGAGAACGAGGACCTGAGAACTGTACATTTCATGATTCACCGCTTAACGACGTTGTACCAGAAGCGTGACTGAACGAACGAACGAATGAACTATATGAACGGGTCTTCCGGCTGAACTGACCGACGGAAACTGAATCTCGACATCGAACGATGAAATCCACATCTACTGCAAAGTAGGAAATAAGGAGTACATAAACCTAACCAAGTAATATTAGTGCCTAAACCTAACCAAGTACTATTTGTACCTAAACCTAACCTAGTAGCTTTAGTACCGAAACCTAACCAAACTATGACCATACAATTGAAATTCTGATATGTGTGTCACTGTATCACTGCATTGGTGAAGTTGTTTTGGGAACAGTGACTTATGTACAGTTTGGTGTGCTTGCTGCTCACTAACAAGAGGAGACATTTAATCATATCTACAAATAGGCCCTTGGGACCTGTAACCCAGGTAAACAACATCAGCCACCAATGGATATAAGGACAAAAAGATGAATACAATTGATAATACGAATGAGCAGATTTCTTGCCTTGAGGGTGGTTGGCTGGGAGCTGAATAAAGAAACAAGAATCAGGTGAAGAATTATAAAGGATAGAGGAAAGAAAAAGCAAGTGAGCCCACATGAGGTTAGAAGTGTTAATAGTTTTGGTCTCAGCGGTGGTAGTGTGCGAGTGTGTTTGGGAGCTTTCATGACAGATCTGGGTGGCAGGTGATGTCTGACTGACAGCTGTTACCCAAGGGTCCCAAAACATCCAACAGTGTTCTACTTCTCCAGCTCAGGGCCAACAGTTAACAAAGTCGACTAAAAGAAGGATTAAATGGAAAATTAAATTTGGTTCCTGAATTGCTTGAGTCATCTGTGGTTTGAACAGCTGTAGGCCTACAAATGACTCAACAATTTAAATTCTGAATGTGGTTTCAGGCTTTTCATTTTACATTAGCTGGGTAGCTGCGGGTAGACTTTAAAGTAATACTTTAAGTTGTTTTAAAGTTTGTTAACACTTTCTTTGAAGTGGTGTGAAAAACTAGATGGACAGTAATGTAAGCTCGACATGACTTTTGTCATTAACATGAAGGGGTCTTGATGAATGCTTATGACTGCTGTCATCGTGCCAACCATGGCTCTGGACCAGAACAAGTGCCATTTTGTACCAATTATGTCATTTTCAAGTTGACATTGTTTGAGATGCCTTTGCTGTTACAACATGACATTAGCCAGGTCAATATCAATATCTTTGTTATGGCAATGTGACACTTACAATGACAACACAACCTTTCATCAACACATCAGGGAGAATTATTAACAGCCCAATTTGTAAGAAAGGGGATATTTGAGTCTCATTACCAGCCTGTCAAATGGTGATGCTTTGGAATTGTAGGTCAAGTCGGCCGGCCTTCAAAAGCATTAGTATTTGAGGATTTGGGAAGTTTTACAAATTGGATCTTTAAACTAAAAAAAAAAAATTAGCTTCATTTGTTAACAATACATTAAACATCTTAGTTTGGTTATGACATTCGCTGTCATGAAACCAGTATACTTGTGTCATGAATATTTATCTTGGCCTCAAATATAACAGCACAAATAGGACTAGTCATGGAAATGTCATTAATTGATATTATACAGTCAAATGCTTTTCCTACAGTGTCATGAATAACTTCCTTGATCTCAACTGAACTGATAAAATACAGACTTTTCATTAACAGACCTCGACAGATTTGAGTGTCAGTTGCACCTCCTTTAAATAAGCGCTCAACAACGGAGCCCCCCCCCAGGGCTGTGTCCTCAGCCCCCTCCTGTTCATACTGTACACCCATGACTGCTCTCCCAGACAATAAGATAACATCAGACAACTTTGTTGTACAACCCTATGTTTGAAATGACTATCAAATGAAACATGAATGTTGAACATTGCTGTGTTGATCAAAATGTAGTTCATTGTTAATAATGAGTTCAAGCTATGAACTGCTCTTTAAATGATTCCTCCATGCAACTGCTTTATTGCCCTTCAAACTTGTGTCTCACTGTCTTGAGGTCATGAAACCCTCTTTTGGGTCAAGCAAGATGAGCAGCGTCATCTATTGTTGCAGCAGAGTGAGTGTACAAGACCTCTTAACCCCATTACACATCTAAAAGTGATAGAAACAAACTATTCCACTTAAGATCCCTCTTTGGCTTCTCTCCTCCTGCTCCAGCTCCCACAGCTGTTCAAGGTGTGAAAATGTTAAGAGGGGCAAAAAAGGTGCTGCCCCCGGAGACCAAACACACACGCCAACAAATGTACAGTCAGACACATCCAGTGAATGAATGCACAGGCACAGAAACTGAATGGTGGAGAGAGTATGCAGAGTAAAGCTGTTAAAGCTTTCATCCTATTCTCAGTCTCTCAGCATATTTTTTTCTGAGCTGAATGTAAAATCAAAAACAAGAACAAATTATTAAAGTAGCACTAATTAGACATGGATGGGGTTCTGCTTAGGGCTTAAAACCTATATTGTGAATTAACACTTTACTAAACTCTAAATGAATACATAAGTGTGTCTTAGTCAGTCCCTAATGACAATCAGTAGCTGGAGGTCGCATTTGCATACAGCCAATAGAGTTGGAGTTGTTTAAGGTTGTTAAAGCACTCTCAAACCTCTTTATGATTATATTTGAATGAAAGTAATTAGCCTTCCTACAAATGCTACCTTTCAAAAGAAGAAAAAAAGATGTCCTACGAGCCCTCACAACCCTCTCACCTTTTACAAGCAGCAGCACATTACCTCAGTTACACAGTCTGCAGATATGGTTTTATCCTCTCTGAAGTTGTGGAGGTTCATGAGTTAAATTGTTTAGCTTTTTTGTGTGTTTATAGTTCAATATATAAAATATACACCAACCAGCCGAAGCATTAAAACCACTGATAGGTGATATGAGCAACATTGACCACCTTGCTACAATGTTCTGCCGAGAATCCTTGAATCCTAGACCAAATACACCCCGTAACCCTAACCCCCAAGGGATTATGGTTGGACCTTTTAAATCAATTTCTAGCTGGTTGACCTGGTTAACAGTGACTGAGTATTGTTATGGTATGCCACTGCAGCTCAATCTTACACCAAACACCTACTGATCCCCCAGAGAACAGTGTGTGAGTGTAACAGTTTGCCTCTGCCTATATGCGAAAAGAACAGTAACAGGAGGGGATAAAATGAAAGCAGCGAAGGACAAACCTAGTATAAAAAGCCAGAAAGTCCACAGAAGGAGGTTTTGATGCACAGGTGGAGTCAGTCATAGGACTTTCACTCAGGAGACTGGGGTGAATCCTACATGATGTCAATCGTGAATGGTGATTGTTTGAAAGCAAATCTATTATGCTTTTTCTTTTTTCCTTTCCTCCAGTGTTTGATATAATTTATTGTTCATCTTAAGAATGAACATTTAAAAGGTCAAGGTCCACACTTGCAGGAGATCTTTTCTCCAACAGAAAAACACTGCTCCTGAAATGCCTTGTGAGTAGCTCTGCCTTTAATTCTGTGACTTCTTGATGTCACACTATATTACTGTATCTCTCATTTGCATAACTGATGCCTAGTAAACAGTCTGGCATGCAAGAATTGATTTAGCACAGCTTAATGGGGCTGGCTCAGGCGTGAGTGAGCTGACCAATCAGAGGAGACTTGGTTTTCCAGTATGAGAGAACTGACTGAACTAAAAATTATGAACCTGAAATTGCAAAATTATCTCCCCTTTAAGGAAGTAGGTATTTTAAAGCAAACATGAACATTTTCCTAGATATAACCAAGTTCTTTTGGTACTTTTATTTTGAAGTGTGACCACCTATTGCATATTTGTCAGTGCTAAGTTGACTCAAGAAGTAAAAGTTTTTCTTACTACTGCTTAAAGGAAACACTGTGCATCGCTTGTTCTGAGGCACTCTCAGCAACTGAGGAAACGACCAGTGATACATCTTGTGAAGGACTACAGTACCAGGAGTGTACTGTAGGTACTGCATGGTGAAAGTCTAACTTCACACAGCCTCACATACTCAAGTCATTAATCCTTTCAGTGAATATCTCTCTCTCTCTCTCTCTCTCTCTCTCTCTCTCACACACACACACACACACACACACACACACACACACACACACACGGTAAGGTAGACTTTCAAAGGGGATTTCTACTTAATAAAAATCCAATTCTGGCTCCACAGGATTCTTATCCCACAGAGAGAGGGAGAGTTTGAAGAAGGGAGAGGGAGAGGGGAAAGACAGCAGGAGAAATAATTAGACAGTGATGGAGACATCGAGATCACAGTGTACCAAACTGTGAGAAATCCTTTTTTCGTTCAGGACGTCATCGATGGAAATCATTTCTATAATGAAATCTGCGTCATCCAAAAACTTCAAAACTGTGTCAATTAATAATAAAATAAACCAGTTATAGATGACATACTTGTTTTTATGATAATAATAATCTTAAAAGGCAAAACGCATTCTCCGAGCTCCCCTCCTGTCAGTAAATGAGCATAATTCGTTTGTTAGACTCCCCCCAGGTGAACAAACAAATCTACTGCTGCTGCTTTAAAACTGAGAATTAGGGTATTGCGCTTCTTCCTCTATGGGACTTCAGCAATCAGGGTTATGAGCAGTGATACGACTAGCCAATGACAAGTAATATCACCATATACTGTACATTGCTCTGCCCTAACCCTGTTGCACATATCATTATAATGATACAGGATAAATAGCTTGTGTGCATTTTGTGTTTTGGAGGATCCTGAATCATTCTGGAAGGTAAAAAAAGCAGAGAAGTTAGAGTGTCATGTCAGCACACATACACACACACACACACACGCGCACACACACACACACCCAGACTTTAACCGTAGGCTAGTTGACCTGGGGCAACAATACGAATCGTTCCATTTCCCTGTAAATACTTTCCTGGTCTGCGCAGGGACTTAAACCATTGACCTTGCAGTCTCAAGCCCACCTCTCCATTTCACTCTTACTGCTGTTACCTTTGCCTATGATAACACAGTTAAATAGGTGTTTAGGTGACCGCCTCACCTCCATCAAACACCTCTCTTGCATGTTTCCTCGTACTCTGCCCCCCCCTACAGTCTGCATCTCCATCAGGCCCTCCTTCGCCATCAAGGTTGCAAACAAAAGCTGTTTACCATATTCATGAGGCCGCCGGATGACAAATGAAAGCGAGAGCAAAAGAAAGAACAAAAACCCACTCTTTATCGTGCTGTCATCGCATATCGATCATCCTCTCACCTGCAATTATTTTCTCAATTCCTCTGCTGCTCTCTCTCCTTTCAGCTTTCATTGCCCTTCTATTCTCTCCCTCACATGTCTGTCAACAGCCTGTTTATAACGAGGCATCGCTGCGTGTGTGTGCGCACGCGGGCGCGTGTGTTTGTGAGTTCGCACATTACAACACTGACGGAAAGGCTAAACACCCTGTACTGTTTTATGCGGTGTGATGTTTTGTGAATGGAGAGTGATGAAGACAGAAACACTGTGTATGTGTGTTGACAGTGATAAAGAGGCAACTCAAACACTCAAACAACGCTTTCCCTCCTTACTTTCTACCTCCCCTCCTACTACAGACCTTTTTGTGGTTACTTCTTCTTCTACTTATTCACTCTCCTCCTCCCTGTCTTTCATTCTACTGTACTACTGTTCTACTACGTCTACTGTACCCTCAGGTCTGTTTCTTGTCAATCAAACATTTGCTAAAACCCTCAGCAGCCAATGTCCACTGTACAAGCACTGCACACCTGTCAAGCTTGGGATTTGTCTACATGCTGAAGAGTGATATTCACCATTCAAAGAGTCTGGAGGGTGTCCAAAACAATCATCACAATCTGTGAATGTCAGCGTGTCTAGCTAAACTACCTTACCATGTCCAGCTAAACAAGAATAATTTATTTTAGGAACTAGGTCATTTAATACAATACAACTATTAAAAAAACGTTCCTATTTGTGGCATCCAAAGCAGAAGCTTTTCACATTAAAAGGTGTTATTGATAACATTCAGCTGAAAAAAACACGTTTCCACTGCCTCCCTTCCGTTGGATTCACCTCATAACACTGCTGTTGTGTCAATCAACTGGTTGCCAATTTATGCACTAGT
The DNA here is from genome assembly GCA_903131615.1 of Diplodus sargus. Lineage (NCBI taxonomy): Eukaryota > Metazoa > Chordata > Actinopteri > Spariformes > Sparidae > Diplodus > Diplodus sargus. The sequence continues at coordinate 1,044,715 of CAEMYA010000062.1, read as the reverse complement.
TAAAGGATGTGCTGACTTGTTTGAGTCGGTCTACAACTCCTCCACGTACCTTAAATTGCCTCCTGGGAACAAATAATGTGTTTTGAATTTAATTTAATTGAATAAACGTTGCTTACGCTATCTAATGTGACTAGCAATCGTTAGCTAAAGTTGCTAATGCTGGCTAGCAAATGTTTATTTTGCTAACACAAGCTAGGTAACATTAGGGCAGTAAAGTATGATGTAAGCATCTGGTAGAACTCAGCCTTTCCAATGTTTTTTTTTTCCCCCGACAAACTGGCAACCAGCAAGACTGTTGATCATTTTGGACTGGACAAACATTTTAAAATGACTGATTTACAATCAGCACTTTGAAGGGGTACGAGGAACTTTTATTTTGTGCCTTTCTGAATGCAGTACCCATTTAGGTCCCCCAGCTGATGAACATTTTGCTTTTAGGGGAAAGGGAAGTCTGAGGCTCAGTGCTGAAGTTTCTGTCCCCGCGACCCGACTCCAGATAAGTGGTTAACAGTTGATGGATGGATATTTTATTCAAGAAAGTGTATGAAACCCATGATTAAAATAGTTAGACATTCTGTCACTGTGTATAGAAGGAATTCTACTGAAATTTAGAATTCCCCTTTTTGCTGGCGACCCTCATAAACCCCTCAAGACCCCTTAGGGTCTCTGACTCAACTTTGAGAACCGTGGCTGTTAAGAGTTGCAGCTCATGTTAACGGTTCTGTTCTGCTTCAGGGGTTTACACTCAGCAGCAATACTACCTGAGACAACGTGACCTTTGACTTCTTCTTTGTTCCACCACTTTCCGTTTCCTGTCCTGATCACCCTTTTTTCTTGTTAATCTTCCATCTTTCCTTTATCCTTTATACCTCAGTTTTCCTCAGCTCTGTTCTTTTCTTCCCTTCTTTGTTCTTAGTTCTCTCCATCCATCACTCTTGAATTTTCCTACTTTGCTTCATTTCAATATTTTGTATAATAAAAAAACAAAACTTTTTTACCTCCTTTCCCACTCCACTGCATTCCTCTCATCCATCCTCATTATTTCTTTTTCTTCCCCACTTATTTTGCTCTGTTTCTCTAGCCTGTTTAATCCACGTCTGACCTTCTCACCTATTTTCATTTATTCCAAGTACCACTTTTCAGCCTTTATTACAGAGGCAAGCTTTTTATCACCCTTAACAGAGCACACAAAAATAAATGATTACATTGTATAATATTATTGTAGATAATTTGACACTTTTGTGCCATTGTGCTACATTATTCAGCCTCTGAATTACACGTCTGACGATGACTAACAACTGCAGGCACAACCTCGCTCTCTCTCACGGATGGAAATCTGAAATATAAAGACTTTTGTTGCGCGGTGCACCCCTCCCACCTCACGTTATCGCTGTGTGACAGTCTGAAAGGGAATAATGACATGACGCATCACCATTTTAAGGCCTGTGAATGAAGGGGCTGAATGAGTTGAGGAAGAAAGACAAAAGGACAGTTAGAGATATAGAGAGTGGCGGAGGGGAGACAGACAGATGGAGGGAAAGTGAGATAGAGGCAGAAACCTCGCAAGGGCCGGGGAAGACAGACGTAGAGAGATAAAACGTGAAGGGGGAAAAGAAGACGGAGACAGACGGAGAAAGAGAGACAAGGGGGGAGAAAGAGGGAGAGACAGAAAGCCTGCCTCCTTATCTCACCCTACCTTTCACAGCACACTTCTCACCATGGCACCTAATACTGCTGAGTGTGTGTTTGTCTGTTTGTGTGTCTGTGTGTGTGTGTGTGTNNNNTTGAATGTGTGCATTCATGGAATAAACTAATGTTTAAAAAAATACTATTTTTCATGATTATTTAATCAATTGTTTTTTTAATTAAAGGTGCAATATGTACGAATTTTGGTTTTTCAACATTCACAAAATATCATATGCTAACTAGCTAGTCCGATAGCGAATCCTCTCCCGATGTTTCGGGCTCCCAGTCCAGGCACAGTCAGCTAATACAACGGCTAGCTGCATAGTTAAGTGAGCGAACCAGTTAACGGCAGCTGCAGATGGCAGCAGGTTATGGTAACTCTGGTGATGTGATGCATCCTATAAGTTTGGAGTATGAATATTAGACAGGTGAACAATTCTTACATATTGCACTTTTAACTTTACTATTTAGTCATAACAGCAAATGCAATTTAAAGTGCAACATCATGTCTTCAATCTTTCAGTTTTGTACAACCAATAGTCAAAATTTGAGGACATATTAGATTTACATTCACGAAACAAAGGAAAGCAGTAAATTCTTGCATTTTGAGAAGCTGGAAGCTGCAAATATTTGGCATTTTTGCTTAACAAATGCTTTTATTTTCTATATATTTCTTTGTGTGTGTGCGCACCCTTAATTTCCATGAGGCTATGTAATCTGTGCAATGCCCACATCTGCAGTGTGCTCGTGCCTCTTTTTTTGTGTGTGTGTGTGTGTGCACCTGTGTGTGCTGAGGTGATTTCCATGAAGGCTATTTATTTAATCTCCCAGATGACTTGTGTGACGCCAGCCAGTGAACATGGACAGCTGAGGTCTAATAGCTTCGCCTGCCAGGTAGAGTTCAGGCAGTCACACACTAAGCTACACTGATTCTGAGATAGTGTGTGGTTGCATAGTCAGTTTGGGTGTGCTTGGCAAAGGTATGTTGCTGCTTACCATGATTATGTCTATATTCTAACTATACACCCTGATCTGGAAATGTATATTCTGGATTTTGAGTATTTAATTTGTTCAAGAGAAATTATGTCTCGAAAGGGGTGGTGCTTTGTTGATTACATGTATCATTAATTTACATTATATTACATGCAAATTCCTATTATTTGTGTTAGGTGCGTTATTCATAAAACCATAGAGATATGGAAACTCATGCTGTGGTCAGCTGAATCGTTTGTGGTAAAATTGACAGGTGTCTAAAGCAGAAGGAAAGACCTCATTGGTGGAAAACAATTAAGTAGGAAGGATAATCCAAAAAACTAAGTGTATAAATAATATTGCATTTGTCATTATCTCTGCAGACTGTAATGCACAGTCTTTGTTTGTTAAACAAAGAATAAAGGACAAGAACACTTCTCTCCCCATGTTTTATTTGATCAATATTAAAAAATTATTCCCCGACAACATCACCTGCACAGTGTATGGCCAGAATTCGAAAGGTAGATCCAAAACAATAGGGGGCAGCATATCCGCTCCTTGCTGCTTACTATACTCGCTGTAGCTGTCTTTGGCAGTAGCGACTCGCAGCTGTGGACTAGTAGCTCAGTTAGCCATGGAGCTAAGAGGCCCAATAGCTGACAGGACTCTGCCAGGACTGCAACCTTTGATCACGTGGAGGCCACACATGTATTTTTCTGTTTAGTAAGGCAAATTTGAACATTTAAAAATATCACCATTCTTGACATTTTATTGATTTGATCTTGTTTACTTATTAGACCAGGTAGCACATACTGTATATCTGCCTGCCTAAACTATGGGGGTGAGCAGACCATGGCCTCTTCGGGGCTGGGCCAGCTGGTTAGCATACTTTATTAAAAATGTTTTACAAGCCACCCAGCAGTATGTAAAGAAATATGCTATATATACAATATTCAGAATTCAATTGAAATCAGCCCCACACTTACCAGCTGCAATATGTGTTTACACATAATGCATCAATAATCATAATCCAATAATATAATATGCAATATTCTCAAATGTGCTATTCTGCAGAGTACACGCTCTTACTTATGATACTTTTAGTATATTTGGAAGATAATACATCTACTGCTGTATTTCTATTGTACTTCAATCGCTGTTGCCAGGCAACCATGCAGTGATGACAAGACAACGCAAAGTACCTGTGTCCATATCTATGCTATAGAGTCAACAGAAGTTCTGTCCTTATGCCCACACTACCTCTACAACAGAGGGTTCATGACATGATTAATCCTGCATGAATATAACCACAGATTCACTTATTTGAACACGAGTCTTTCTAATTTTAAACAGATCAACCAGCAGATCTTGATTGAGGGCAGGATTGCAGTCCACCTAGGAGTCAGTGCTGTCAGCAGTCACGAAAAGTCCAACTTTGTCTTTTTTTTTTTTTCCAAGACTCATTGGTCAAAGTTTCCACCCTTTCCTTGAAACCATTTCTTTCAAGTTTTTCAAGGAGTAGAAGCAGTGCGGAGTTAAACATAAGGATAGTTTTTGGACTGGAGGGATAAATGAGAAAACAGGCGACAGTCGAGCAATTAGCTCAGCCTCACTGGCTTTAAATATGACAGACGTTTAGGCCTGAGATTATTGGGGAAAACAAATCATGAAAGAAAGTTAGCAATTGGTTGAGCTCGTGATAAATGAAAGGAACGTTTTACTTTACCAGTTATTAAATCAAATTGTGTGTAATTTCTCAAGCCATTTCACAATTTTCATGCCCCAGTTTATGATGTGCGTTTTCATCATAGTAGTTTTATACTCGCATTAATTTTCACTCTCTTCCGTCAGTTCTATTCTCGTGGCATTCAGAAAAAAACAGCAATTAATTGTTGAAGATGTGACTAATAAATTACTTAAGTTTGGCAAATTTTCAACACAACAAACTCTAGTTCGAGAAGTTTTCTTTGCTGATTACTTTTATTTTCAGTCCACACTTTTCACAATTTAACTAATTCTTCTGCTCTTTTAGCCCAGTCTCTTGGATAAAATGTTAGCAGTAAACACTGACGTTCCTGTCGGGCAGCGGAGGGGACAGTTTTGGAACTAGAAGCAATAAGGTGGCCAAGTCAGCGACCAACATTTGAGTCTGCATTTCAGCATTTGTAAATGTGATACACCACTAGATATTTTCAAGGAGACCTTGGGACAGTTTCCGGCCGTGTTTGTGGTGACAAAAACCAAAAGCCAAAACTTGATGCTTTCTGAATCCTAACCAAGTGCTTCTTGTGCCTAAATCTAACCGGAGCATGGGCCCAGTGTTCTGACAATAACATTTTTTTAAACGAAACCTAAAGAAATGGAAAGTTGCATTATACAGAAACTCAGAGTTTTAACTTAACTGTGGTTTTACAGAAGCTTACTTTGCCTAGATTTATTCTGGTGATTGGGTTGGCTTCATATGAAACCCTGACTGAAGACAGGATGAATGTTCAGGATGAGTTTAATAAAATACAAAAATATCAGAAAAATGGAGAAATGAACTAGGGCCATGTTTGTTTATGCAGAATGAAAAATATACTCCTGTTACCCTCAGAGCAGACCTGTGACACCAATACTAAGTTATTGCCTAGTTAAAAACACAGTAAGCCTTCCAATAAATGCTTCTGACATTTGCATCATGTATATTCAGAGCCATTTCCAGGCCGTGCGTGGTGCTGATAGTATACCTATCTAAACTCACAACGCGGGGCTTCTATTTATCAGGAGGTGTGGAAATAACTCCACAAACATCATTACTCTTCCTATTAGAATCTACTTTTTTCACATTTTTATACCTCTATCATCAATCAATCTTTAATTATGACTCATTTTGTTTGTCTGTTGCTGGTAGCCCACATCAGTGTAATAATAACAGCGGGCATAATGAATTGTGTTTATAACCCACAGCATTACAGAATAATGAGAAAAAGCAGGGGAGAGGGAGGAAGACGAGAGAGGAGGCAGAGAGGAAAAGAAATCTGAATTAAACACCGGAAAAGAGGAAAGGAAGAGGAGGCAAAACCAATGGTTAACACAGAAAGGAAGGATGAAGGGATGAGAGGAGAAGAAAAAAGAACGAGTGAATGTAGAGAGGAAAAGAGGCGGGGGGGAATGAACAACATAACTGCGGTTGCTGATGTAAATCTGCCCTAGGTTAAAACAAGATGATAATTAAAAATGTACTGCAGGGTCACACTGACTGTGTGCGTGTGTGTGTGTGTGAGCGAGAGAGAGAGTGTGTATACAGTGTGCATGTGTGTCTTACTGTGCAGCCATCAAAAAAAAAGGGGGGGCAAAGGTGTCCCTGCTGCAATCAGTGTACAGAGTCCTTAGGGCCTATTTGTTGCTACATCAATCTGGAGTTAATAGAAACACACAACGCACAAACACACACTCATACAACACATCCGAACACGTCTTCTGCCTACAGTACTAACATTGTCAGAGCAAGCGCTGCACAGCAGGAGACACACATGTAAGCACGCATGTATGCACTTGAACACACACAAAGCTGGCAGGAAAGCGGCACCAACCCGCAACACAACACACACTGTGGGTACACAAGGAAATCCTAACGAAACGCCATCAATTCTTTACTTCCTGTCTCCTCATTTCTTTCTCTGATTTCGCCATCAAAAAAAATATGCATTGCAATATGCATATGCATTTTTTCACATTCCCATCACAAACCTGATTTCCTCCTGCTTTCATGCTTGTGCTAACACAGCTAAAATAACATTTTTAGAGGTTGATGTAAGTTGCCAATCTACACATCCTGTTCTCTCAATCTGAAAATCACCCGGTGAAGACAAATCAAAGTGAAACGACTACATTTGAAAATGTCGTGCTTTTTTCCTGCCAGTTCTCATCAGTAGATAAGACAGCGCCACAGCAGGCTCTGTAAATGTTTTAGCAAAAAGTAAATTGGATCGAGTGCATGAGTCACTGTTAACCGCTGACTAGAGGAGATAAAAGAACAAAAACGCAGCTGGACAGGAATAGAGTAGTGTGCACGCTGATAGCAAGCAGGGTGGCCTGGTCCTTACGGAGGCACCATCTTTCAGCAGTTTGACCCAAGTTGTCAGATCTTTACCTGCTGCAGGGCCTCTGATCTGATTGATACCGTTTCCCTAAAAGGTTACAGAGTACAATATTACTTAAAACCCCCAGAAACAAAAGGTGGTGAGGTTATTCTGGCATTTTATATAAATAATCATTACAAAAGTCAGAAAGACAGTACATTGCCAAGGCCCAAAGGTCGATAGCCCTGTACGATAACCCTGACGCACCTATACCTGCTTGACCATAATTTAAGCTTGCCCTGACTTACAATTTTAAAGAAAGTGAGACCAATTTCTGGATCAGAACTTTTATTTAGATCCACCAAAAGTAAATTGGGTCTATGCTGGGCTGAGACATCCTTGTTTCATGGACGTCTGTTCTGTAGTTCTTGTGTAATCCTGATGATCACCCACCCTCCCAACCAACCAACCAACCAACCAACCAACCAACCAACACCATTTTTCATCATGTTCAAGATGAGTTGGAATGAATGGGGCAGCATCTTCAAACACGCTATCCAGTATTTTATATTATAGCTTTATATTATAGCTTCATCATCTTAAATTTGAAATTATTTCCAGGCGGGAGGAAACAACCTGAAATGATTGCTAGATCTACAACATAGACAACTTGTTCATTGACACGCTTGTAAACAGCTTTACAATTTGATGTCAGTGTTGCATTTAAAGTGTGTTGCTGATACCAGTAAACAGTTATCATATATTTATGACAACAAAATAGCGATTGGTTACAAAGATTACAAAGCATGATACGACCTGATCCCAAACAATACATCTATTCAGGTTGTGTGATCAGCTGAAGACATAGCATGGCTCCCGTTAACCACATGCATCAAGTAGAATTCCAGCTGCAGTTTTCATTTGTGCCTGAAGGTCATGCTGGAGTAGCACTTGAGCTGACCATTCCTGACGTGACAAAGCAGACAGTGAGGTGGCGGCGGTAGAGCCCCAACAGGCCACAGACATGCTACACCATGAGGAAACGCCACAGAAATGAGCACTTTGCAACAGCCTTGATAAAATGATTTATAAAGACCTCAAGGATTACCACTTTAACCTGAGAATAAAGATAGAAAGAAGAGCTGTTGGTCCTTACCAGGTGTGATTTCTATCCCTGTGTCTTGTCTCTCCGGGGGATAAAGGACTTTGGGAGGCTGAGTGGTCTGCAGAGCTGAGAAAAACAGATGCAAAAGTAAGAACATTGGATATTCAAACCATTCACTGCAGCAATACTCGTTATGTCAATAAAGGAGGTTTAATGTACTAGCACTGTAAAAATTGGACAAAAGCACATGAAGAGGTAGTGAAAAGATAAAAAAAAATGAGAAGGGTGAGAGAGCTTGAGGCTGACACATAAAGCATATAAAGAACAGACAACATACAGGAAGTTAGATCTGACATTTGGGTTGGCCTTAATAACAGCTACGATGTAGCTGTAGGGCTCCACAGTACATTATTTTGTAAGGAAAGGTCATGGGAGAGTGCCGGCCTTTGGTCTACCTGTTGAACACTGCTCCGCAGCATCTCAAAGCCAAATATAAAGAGAATGAAGCTCAATTATATCACAACTCTAAGGTGCTAAGGTTTAGGTAGTGACCAAAGGAATGAGATCACAGACACAAGTGACCAAAATTAGTTTCCTCTGTATGGTAGCTCGGCTCTACCTTGGAGATTAGTCTGGAGGGATCTGGGAGTAGAGCTGCTGCTCCTCAGTGTCCAAAGGTGGTTTGGGCATCTGATAAGGATGCCTCCTGGTTGCCTTTCTTTTTGAACAACTTGGGATGCCCCTGAATGAGCAGGATAGTGTTGCTGGGGAGAGGCATGTCTGGAATACCATGCTTTGGCCTGCTGCCACAGTGTCCCAACCCCAGATAAGTGCAAGAGAAAACGGATGGTTGGATCAGGATTCAGTAAAAATCAGGGCTGTCAGTTTAACACGTTAATTAGATTAATTAATTACTAATTTACTGAAGTCTCGGTCTGAAGGGCTGACCGTCGCAGACATTTTTTTCATCAGAAACACGTTGTTTTGTGGGACATTTCTCTGTATTAAGTTGAGTGAGGGATCTGTGCAGTTAACAGACCATCAGATAGACATGCTCTCCACAATACTGCACCTCTGATACTATCAGACAAGTATCATACACAAAAGTTATTGAAATGTTACATAAATAAAATGTTTAATTTAGAAAGAAAAAAAATCGAGGTTTGTATCGAACCGTGGGTCAAAAATCTTGATACAAACCGAATCGTGAGTTTGGTGTATAGTTACAGCCCTAGTCGCTAGTCAAAGCAGGGTGACAACAGACATGGACGCGACTCAGGGGAGCGAGGCGAGCACATCCATAGGGCCTTTGAACGGCAAGTTCTTCTCATCTTAGTGTATTCAATTGATTAGTCATGCAATACAATTTTGTAATGTCCTAGAATTCGAATTCTTTATTTGGGTACCTTTAGTAGATATGAGATTAAAAATGCGTTAATTAGATTAATTAATTACAAATCCTGTAATTAATTAGATACATTTTTTTTAATCGCCTGACAGCCCTAGTAAAAATATGCTGAGGGGGTTACAATCAAATACCTGCAGAACCAATGACATTCCCATCAGGTTTGGTTGTATTAACATGCCAATGGTCTACACTAAGCTTTGGACTTCTTGACATCTTTTTATCTTTCATAATCGAGATAATCAGAGATAGGTCACATTGGTTGTAGAGTTGCAATATGTGAAGAAGGTTCATTTGAAAGTAAATTTAATGTCAGATGTGGGGGGGATGTACTCAAGCAACAAGATAAAGGGTACAACGCTTGTGAAAATACACACATACATAGAATGAAAGGTACTCAGTGTCCTGGCGTTGATGAATCCCTGCTGTTTCAACATATTAAGGACTACTTGTTCTGACATTTCCTATATTTGTCTGACACTATCAACCAAAGCTTGGTGTTTACAAGTCACTACAGTGGATAGTTTACAGGTTCAACCACACCTGAAACTGTTTCATTACTCCGACTTTCAACAGAACTTTTGTGGATAAACAGTTGTTTTTTTTTCATTTCCAGCTTGCATTTCAGCTTTTTTCACCAATAACCCGTCATTCCCTCTATCACTCCATCTCTTTCACTCACAGTCTCTCTAATAAGACGGATAGTTTAATTTGCATTCTGAAGGGATCACTGCACCCATGTGAGATTAATGAGACAACCCCTCACCTAGACCCTCTCCTCTTCCTGTTCTGTCCTCTGTCCCCACCCTTTTGCTCTCTGCTTTGTCATGGTATTCCCGTCACCATGTATAGCGGGCTTTAGTTGCTGCTCTCTTCCAAAGTAAAACTCAAGATATCTGATTTGACTAGTAAGAAGATAACCAGACTGCAGATGTGGAAATGTGTCATTTTCAATTAGTTCAAGCTTATCTCAATGAAAAATATTTATTCTGCGCTTTGGAGGAGACCTACTGTGTGTTCTCTTTTTTTTCTCCTTCAGTGTATTAAATAGATTCTTGTTCATGTAAAAGCCTTAAGTTTGCACCAATGGGAGCCCCTCTCTCCCACTGAAAATACTGGTTCCTGAAGTGCCTGGTCTGTAGTCTTGCCTTTAATTCGCTGACTTTGTGACATCAAACTATGTCACCGTGTCAGACATTTGCATGATACAGGCCTCTTTTCACGGTAGAAATGGAGCTACCAGGCAGCTGAAAACAGGACAGAGCCGACTGGAGACTTGGTGAGCTATGCTGGCTCAGGTGTGTGTGATCTGATCAGAGCCGACTGGGTATTTGAGTAGGGGGGCCTTAAAGAGACATTTCAGACAGAGTCTGAATACAGTGCTGCAGGCAGAATGACTGTGTTTATTTAAGCATTAAAGCATGCAAACCTCTTCCAGTTCAACCCAAAAATAAAAAAATGAGCCTGATGATGAACATAATATGTCTTTGTTGACAACATAACAGAACACACATAGTTTATTTGAGTGTAATGTTGGTTTGGTGCATACACATGTATTTGACTGCACCTTCCTGATATTCTGTGAAGTCATTGTGAACCTGCCTGTGTCAAAGTGAGAAGGAGACACAGTAGGAGCTTTGTCAGTAGTGATTAAGTAGTGGTGCAATGCTTCTCCCCTACTTGCGTCTGTGTCTTTATCCAGTGACACACCTAACTAAGCCTACTCTCAGGTCTGCAGGACTTTAATGTGAATTGTAAGTCTCTACAGCAACATTCTAATGATACCATTGCTTCTGTATACAGCGCCATATTGTATCATTTGGCCCTCATTGGACACTTTGTCTGACTGTTTCATGGTTAAACACAGCACTATTGGCTGCAAAATTACCAAAAGATCTGTCACGAAGCCAGATGCACCGACCGACAACATGTCATCGACTCACAAAAGCCGGGAGGTGGAGAAGGAAAATGTGAGTGTTTGGGGTCTGTGTTAACCTGAATAAAAATCTGAATATCAAAAGGTTTGTGGTGGATAGATGATAATGATGGGGTTGCTGTTTACTTCTAGTGCACAGCCTCGCATACACTTACACAGAGGCACACACACACACACACACACACACACACACACACACACACACACACACACACACACACACACACACACACAAGCATGCTTTTGAGTTCTTTGAACGTTTCATAATGCTGGCCTGTTCTGAAAATTACAGTGTTCTGTTGAAGTGGAAATAGGTGTGCACGTCAACTTCTGCATGTGTGTGAAGACGGTCCGTTGTAAGCGCTGGGCAATTTCAACCAAACAGCTCCAGGAAGTAATGATTCACAGGAAGTAACACAAGAATGAAATCAGGCCCCTTTTACGTGTCTTTGTGTTCCTCTCAAATCCAAGGAACTGACACCTGCAAACCCGAGCTTAGTTTGAGATGAAAAACATCTGCATGCGACAAGACAACAACTCTGGATTTGAAAACAATGTTTGATTGTGTGATGATTGAATAGATGCTGGGAAGAAGATATGGATGGATGGAAAAGGAGATTAAAAATGCCACAAAAGCAAGGTACCTTTCAATAAAGTACACAAAATAGGCTTTTAGGTACTCATGAGACAATTACGAAATCAATGTTAAACTGCTGTAATCAATCAGTGCGTTTACATGACACTCAAGAAAACCTAATTACTGTGTTAGTCCAACTATGATCGGATCTTTAAGATGCATGTATACACTTTAGTCTGACTAAAATCGGACCGGATTTCTCATAGTTGAATCAAAGCACCCAGATTATTCGATTGATAGTCGCATTATTCCTGCATGTATACGTTCCAGCGGATCGGATCGGATTTTGTGTTCTGCGCAGGTGCAAGATTTTTCCCCGGGGCCGTGAGCCGGAAGTAGTCGGACGGCGGCGGCGGCGTCTTTCCTCCGAAATCACCGCAAGAAAGAGCGCCATTGTGCCCCTATTTTGTGTAATTATCATGTACACCATATACGAAGTGTACAAAGATGTAGCTTCGTCTCGCTCTTCGTACGCCATCTTTCTTGAATGCCGAGGCAGCTGGTGACGTAAAGAGGTCAGCCGGAGGTGTTTCTGTAACCACTAGATGAAATGGGCACAGCGCCACCTAGCGTTCCGGGGTATGACATGCTCCGGCCCAATAATCTGATTTTCTCACCGGCATGTATACTCGGATAATTGCAGTTGTCTGACTGAGTAGCATAGTCGAACTATGGCTGTAATCCGACTAAGATGTGCATGTAAATGCACTGACTGTTGTGACATTAACAAACTAAGAATGACACATTGATGAGCTCATAAAGAGCGATTATGAAACTACACAGCTTCCCTAAGCTCTGTTTCGCTTTTGTAGCGTCTTTAAACTCATTGTTTTTGTTTCACAAAGTGCAACTGTTGGACCGTGGCAGTGATCTCATCAGTGTGATTTCTAGCCACTGCATAACAAGGTTTGATAAACCCGTTGTGAACTACCCGCCAAGCACCAAACAGCAAGCAGACAACGTTAGCTGCTGGCTCATGGGCATCATGAAGAGATGCTAATGTTGCTGTGCTTGATTATAAAACAGGCAGTTCTTTTCTATCATGTCCTTCGTCCGACCCCCCACGAAAACCATGCTCAAATTGGGTGTGACTTTCAGTGCGTATCCTAGTATCCTTGTTCTTTGAGCAAAAGGTATAGTGTATTATTCTCCATGAAAATCTAGGTGGACCTGAGATTATAGGACTAGTATATACCAGTAAAGTTATTGCTATTAACACTTCTAAAGCCTTGAAAGTGACACCTTTGGGTCAATTATTATGGTACACTACTTCCACTGCAACTTATGTGATCGACATCCTTATTGTGTAAACTGAACAGACATACTAATTACCAACACCACATTACAAAGACTCAAACTGCAGCTGTCTCAGTGCTGCTTCATCTGCTCTTTGGGTTTCAAAGATTTGAGATTTGACCTTTTCCAGTTAGGTAGTGGTGAACGTAGACGGAGGAGTCAAAGTTTGTTTAGTGCTTGCTATATATATATAATTTTCTTGAACCTAGAGATGTGTCTGTGTGTGCGTGCGTGTCATCATATATAAACTTGCGGTTTGAGTGCCAGAAAGTTCAGAACATTTCAAAGTAATATGAATAACTTTTCTGCAATTTAAGAACACTTTGGCGCCGTCTGAAATGGTCCAGATCCAATCATTTCCAGGTGCTCCAAACAAACACTGTCTTATTGCAGTTTTTATCCTCACAGATGGAATGAGCAGTGTGGTGAACTTTTTTCCATTACTTTTTTCCATTACCATGTAGAAATCTGATGTCAGGATGTGTCACAGCATAGGAAACTCTCTTCTGACATTATGACACAGGAAAACATTTGTTAACATTTAAAACAACAGTCATGATTATATTGCCATTTCCTCAGCATGATGTTAATTCTTCCTGCTCTGTGGCCTATAATGTTTTGTGCTGCAATGGAATGACCTCGGCATTTTTAAGGATCACTTAGTTTTGACCTTTGCTGCTTTCAGTTTGGTGAAAGCACCAAACACTTTACGTCTCATCCGACCTTTGACACATTGGACTTGTTATTTTTGTCATAGGGTTAGAGGTTTCCAATCTAATTTGAGGGAGGTTTTATGAAAGCATAAAATCATACAGGCTGTCACAGAAAGACAGGCACTTAGAGGAGATGATAGTTGAAAGACTGAAACCTTTCTTGGTTCCTTAAATGGTTTACGACGCAGACAAACCTCTTTTGTAACATAAGAAATTAGATTCAAGGGGAAACATTGTACATAAAGATCATCAAAAGTCTTGAATGAATTTCCGTCCTCATAACACATTTGCAAAGCAGACCCTAACCTAACCATAACCCAACCCTTAATGTTCCCTCCCTGTTAGCCTTCCTGTTCTCTAAACACTACAGTGAAAAATGTACATTTAGTTCTGTTCAGTGTGCATAATTTGACACTACAGTCTGTATATCAAATTGATTTGACCTTTCTGGGAAATATGAAATGTCTTGCGGCGCAGAGAGGCTGGAGACATTACTGTTTAGTGTTGATACATTTAGACTTGTATGTCATGCCCTATTCAAAGTCAGGCTAATTTGTTTCTGTCTGCATCCACTCTAATTTGAGATATGTCCTTTTTGAACTGATGGAAGACTCCTGCCCTGAAAATAAAAAAACATGTCATTTGATTTGATGCAAAGCAAACAGCCAGTTCGTTTGTTTTTTTCTTACACTTAATACTGAGTGAAACTCTGACATGGAGTGAATCTTATTAACCATCCCACAGTAATACTGTATAATGTAATACTCTCATCACTAGTCTTGTATTTCTGTCGTTTTTCTCTGTATCCTTCATCTCATCTTGTTTTTTGCAACACATCCTTAAATCTAAATGACTGAATAAGTCATTGCCAGAGACTCATGAAACAACATGTATCACCGCAACAGCAAAGTGCGCCCCGGACCGTCCTTGTGCTGTCGCAGTTTGGTTGTGCCAAGGCAAGAATATGACTTGATGAGGTTGAGAAAAACATCATGGTTTGTGGTGAAATAACAGCTTTACTCATGTCATTTTAGTTTTGTGCATTTGCTTAATGTGTGTCACTCAAATTATGTCATTTATGTGCCATAAATTAAACGGATGGTTCGGGCCTTTTGATGTGGTGTTGTATGAGGTTCTTATCCCCAGTCAGTGTATATCTTGCTGTAAACCGTGCCAGCACCACAATGTATTTTTTACAACTAGAATAAGCCCTACCTAAAAAACATTTTAATTTTTTGGGCGCTTAACATTGCCATCAGACAGCCTTTTCCGTTGGGACTATATCCCCGCAACCGTACAACGTAGATATTCCCATGCACAAGTGGAATGTATGTATGTATGTATACAGTTTGTCAGCTCCACAAACATGAAACTACAATCATGTTTGATATCACATAGTGTGTACTTTAGGAGTCTGAGTTGGCAACTGTCACTAAACTTTATGCTTATAAATTAGCCTGCTATCAGTTACTGACTCGCGTGTAAATCCTACCAGAAGTATGGATAATTTTGGTGCCTGCTATTATTATTCAAAATAGGCTGATCACATAGGACGGTGTGCCCCTTTACAGCAGATTTGACACATCCGTTCTCAGATGTAAATCCAACATCTGCTCAGAAATTGTGAAGGGTGAATCACTCTCAGGGCGACAAACAAATTCTTCCTGTTGACAAAAAGCTGACTCATAGCAAAGATGATGCAAGTCCAGCTTCATGATAATGTCATCATGGTAATCTGGTGTGTGTGTGTGTGTGTGTGTGTGTGTGTGTGTGTGTGTGTGTGTGTGTGTGTGTGTGTGAGAGAAATAGACATGGGCAGATTTTATGATGCAATGGCGAGTCTTTGGAGAGAGCCGGATCCTGAAGGCGTAACATGCTGTGTAAAGCGAGTGTGTGTGAGATCAATGGGCTTTAATGTGAGCCTGGTGCAAGAGCTGAGGTGGGAAAAACATTAACCCAAAACCTTTTCACACTCACACTCACACACACACACACACACACACAGGCTTATGCATTGTCGTTCATTATCACCAACACCATCTGCCACGGAGCGACACTGGAGGGACACCCTGATGGTGGAAACAAGCGCTCTCCCTTAACTCTGCACATAGAGCTGAATGATTAAAGACATAAATTAAAAATGAGGGACTCTGTAGGGAGGGGAGGAGGTTGCAGAGGAAAGAGAACGACACTTGATGAGCTCGGCTGTGACAGGAAGCAGGTGAACAAATTCAAACGGCTAAAGCACACAGACAAGCACTTTGAAATATTTTCAGAGCTTGGAGCATCACAATATAATGTAGAAGCTGTAGTGTTCTGGCAGAAAATACACATGATGATGATCTTGTTGCCTGATCTTGTTTACTTTACTTAAAATTATTTCTAGTATGACGGAATGGAATCAGAAGACTTATTTTCTCACACCTCTCGACCAGGGACGCCCAAACTTTCTCCTTTAGGGGGACAAAGCTGAAACTTAATAACGTCAAGGTGTCCCTCCACCAGCCATTCTCAGATCGTGAAACTGAAAAATGTATTAGAACCAACCTATTTAAGAGAATTTTTTGTTACAAAAATAAATCGTCATAAACAGTTAGTTAAGGGTAGCATGCTAACCTCATTAGATTATCTCCAACATGATACCTCACAATTTGCTGATCATTTAGATAATTATTTTTTTTTGTGATGTTTCAAACTAAAATTCTGACTTATTGTACCACTGACTATATGTTTTTTCCTTACAAACATCTGATTGGCCGATCTGAACCTCATGACGGCCCAACCCTCCTTGGTCAGCCCTGCTGTAGACGGTTTTGGTAACATTTATGCAATTTCAAACTACTAACAAAGCCGTGTGGTCGATTCATTCCTGTGTCTCTGGTAAATCTCTTGTTATTGGTGTAGAAACTTGGAATGTTGCAGCTTGAAGACTTATTGATTTGATGTAAATGACTAAACCTACCAGTTTTGCTCAGTGGATTTTTAAAATGGATAAGGAGATCAATATAATGATAAAATAACAGCAGATGAATATAATAAGTGAAACACCAAGACGATGAAGAGGTTATGCGACAGAATCAGGACCCTCTGATTTAACATCTAATTCCATCAGACAGAAACTGCAACCCGAGCATGCCATTGAGCCTCGATGGAAGGTGAAATGCTCTTCAGATGATTACAACAAAAAATCCATTTGGCTGTGACCCTGGAGATCTCTCTCCATGTCACCGGCTGACATACCCCCACAGGCGGATATAAAATGACACCAGAAAACTGCTCAAGCTGGAAAAAGAAATGAGATGAATAAAACAAAAGAATTTGTAAAAAAAATAAAAAATGCAGTCTGGTCCAACTACATCCTTGAGAAGCACAGCTGGCACTGCCACCACCACCTCTGCATACGTGTGTGTGTGTGTGTGTGTGTGTGTGTGTGTGTGAGTGTATAGTTAGTAATTCTAATTAGTTGATTTAAATCAGTTTAGGGACTCTTACCTAACTGCTGCCGGTCCCGCCGACAGCATGGATGGGAACACACACTATTTCCAGTGTAGGGGCTGGGGGCAGCTCAACCACCCATGGAGATTTAGCTAATTATCTTTTCTGCTATCTGTGGGCTGCAGAGCTCTCTCCTGCCTTTTCTTTCACAAAGGCTCACGTTGAGCAGGTGGGATAGCTGTCATGACACTGAAGAGGCAAGAAATGCATCAACTTTTAAATACCTTTCTGTGTAACAGATGCACACAGTGAAGTCAGCGCTGGGATGAGTTATTTGGGAAGGAGGCCCATCAGCATGTCACTCGAAACAGTATTAAAGCAACATTATGTTACAATTTCGGGTATGAAGCCATTACTACATTCTTTCAATTCCAGCTTGCACAGATGCGGCCATCCCTTCCATGCTTGTATAGTTTTTCCTTCTGAACAAAGTTTTCAAAAAAATCTCTTCAAAGTCCTCATACTGACAACTACGCTGTGTTTATGAGCTAAAAGAGAAATTATTTCTTTGTTGCTCATAGACAACTCTGAAGTCGAGTTTCACCAGTTCATCAACACGAGGCATTTTGCTGATGCAGTCTCATAAGGTTTACTTTAATTTTGAAATGAGAACTTTATTCTCGCTATTTTAACTTATTTCCTGAAGTGCATAATGAAAATAAAAAAAACTTCCTCCTTACATTTTTATTCTCACCCTGGCTCTTATACTCTTCAGTAGCCTGGGCCCAGAATTGACCCAATTAACTTTTGGTGAGAATCTGGATACAGGATCATTTTTTGGCACTTTCTATAACTTTGCCAGATAGACCTGCAAAATCTGGCATTTGTAGATGGCTGGTGTTTATGAGTGAGTACAATTTGATGTGGATCCTAGATCTGAGCGATTGGATAATGATCAAGCGGTTATGGATTGTTTAAAATTCAAAATGACAATCGAGTTTGGGCTCAGTAGTTTGGGCCCTTTATTCACATAGAGAATTGAGCTTATGTATTTAGTGCAGTTTGGAGAATTTTAAGCAGAGGCTAACTCTATTAGTAATTCTTTTTTCATATATAGTTATGTGCTGAGGGATGGCTTTTAGCTGATACACATTTGTATTTTGTCCACTACAAATGAAAACACCAGTTATTTGTGAGTGTGGAGCATGTTCACGTCCACATATCTATGGAAGAGCAGTCTGCGAGTTTCTGGTACGTCAGGTAACCTTGGCGAACAAAAGATCTTTGCACAACTTTAATGAAAAGGTGATTTCGGGCCAAACTGTTGATTATGATGACAAATGCATTTATGACATTGAGCAAGAAGTGAGTGAAGAAGTGTGTGTGTGTGTGTGTGTGTGTGTGTGTGTGTGTGTGTGTGTGTGTGTGTGCGACTGTAACTGCGTCTGCCGAGAGGTGATAAGACCTTTAATAATGAGCTTGTTCATTCCGTCATCAGTCAATGCACTGTCAGTGTCTCGGCCGTATTCAATCATTAATACATTTTTCATTTGCACACAGACATTAACAGGGAAGGAAAGAGAGCGAGTAAATGAACATTGAGTGATTGAGCAGGGTCTAGACAGTGACAAAGTCTCTCACTTGCGCCCGCGCACACACACACGCACACACACACACACACGCACACACGCACTTCCCGTCAGCAGCGAGGTCACACTCTGTCATTAAACCCTAAATTTACATACCACCTTTATCATGTGCACACACCTTCATTTCCCATCATTAGCCTGTGAATGTCTGAATCACTTCATTTCCTGAGAAGAGAGCATGTCATTGGATGAATCACAGGAAATGTCTTTCTCTCTCCCACACGCACCTCTCAATTGATTCAATTTTTATCTCTTGAGTGAAAACAAACCAGGGTGAGTGTTCACGCTGGTGGCTCATGAGGCATGTTGCTGCAATCTGCTGCAATTTGTGGCTTTAAGGAAAAGTGACGTTACTTCAATAACCTCCTCCTGAAGTTTGGCTCACAAATTCTCATTGTTTCCGCTGACTTCCTGAAACAAGCTCCATGGCAAATTGGGAGATAACACCAGAATCCATATTCTTTCGGTGGGACACTCGCTTACACACACACACACACACACACACACACACACACACACACACACACACACACACACACACACACACACACACACACACACACACACACACACACACTCCTAATGAGGATAGAAGTGGCTGCCAAAGAACAAGGTAAGCATATCACACACACACACACACACACAGAGGTACACACGCACACTTCCTGATCGATGGATTCTGTCCCCTCGCCCCCGGATCAACCTCGCTGTGATGCATGGTGGGTAATTATTCAAACCTTTGTGTTTTAACGAGAAACATGACTCCAACATTCACTCCATTAAAATACTGTTGTGGGTCGGTGCTGTGTTCATCTGTCATCACAAAATATGTGTTTCATGCACTGAAAAGAACACACACACACACACACACACACACACACACACACACACACACACACACACACACACACACACACACACTCTCTCTCTCTCTCTCTCTCACACAGTAAATAAAAGTGAAGCAGGACACATTGTAATGTCATACATATTCATCATGAAAATCAATGTTGGAGATGAAGATCTATTGATCTTGATGTAAAAGCTGGATTTTGGTAATTGGCACTGAAGCCACCTGGTCATAAATAGACAATAAATACCATTAGATATGAAAAATCTATTTTGTGGTTGCAGACCTGCTTGATATGATATGTGTTAGTGTTGAAGCCGACTCACTCCGTTTGCAACAAATAAAACAATCCCACAACAATTCTACGAATGAGTTGAAGAAACACTCCTTCGACAGCAAGAGAGAAAAACACGTCCACTGTTTTATTTTAATAAACCTGACACACATGTTGGAGGCTATTTGACAATATCCTTCCTGCTATCATACTGTTACGCAAACTACAATGTATTAATACTAGGAAGACTGAGGGAAAGAAAAGTCATACTTTCTTTTTCTTCTTCTTCTTCTTCTTCTAATCATCTCTTTCACAAATTTTGCAGCATTAGCATTCATTAAAGTGAATTAAATAATTATTAGTGATTAAAGTAAAATACTGACTGGCTTTTTATCTTTGGTTTGGTCCTTGCAAACTCCCAAGGAAAATATCTGTCTCTTTAGCTGCTGACTTCTTCACAATGTTAAGCTGATTGCCAGCTGGGTCCATATGACGTCTGGTGCTGACAAAGAAGCGGACAGTCGCTTTGGCATAACTTTTGTGCAAAAAATGGTTTACTGTTGCAAACAAGGTCGATGTAAGCTGTGACAGGGATCAAAACAGTAAAGTTATATGTAAAAAAAAAAAAAAGGTTAGTCTAAGGAGAAAATTGTCATTTTTGTTGTATGTTTGAAAATATTCTTCTTCACTACCATCAGCTCTTAAGGTCTTCTCTGATGCAAAGTGAACTTTGAGGTTTCTGGAATTAAGTTAAGCCATCTAGGGAAAAAATTTGGGCACCTTAAGGTTAAGACTTGAGCATTTGCTTGATCTTAAAAGTCTCCAGGAAATGCAGCTCTTCCTCTTATTTTTCCCCATGTTTCTGTCTATCTCAAAGCTCGAGTCACGTAGATGCATCTTTGCCTAAATTCTAAGCTCCCAACAGCAAATCTTTGTCTGTTTAGTCTCAAGATATCTCAGAAATATATAACAGACATCTTTGTATGGATAAATTGATCGAAAACAGTTGATCTTCAGTCAGACTGATGAATGTCTTTCTCTTTTCGTTCTCTGTTAATGGCCCCTGGCTGCAGGTTATATTCATTTAGACTAGCTAGTGTTTTAAAAAGTTTTCTAAAGTACTCAAGGCCCTCAAGGGGGGACGAACTCTAACAGTGTTCTCCCCTGTGATACATTACAAGCTCAGAATGGGTTTTCGAGTGATACCCTAATGTATAGACCGAGAACTGTTAGGCTGGCGAGGCTCCAGAATGTTTGCACCCACAAGTCCTGAGGTCATTTTGGGAAGAGCACACAGGGACCCACACACACGCACACACAAGCACACACACGTAGACACACACACACACACACGCGCGCGCACACGCACACCCTGCTGTTGTCTCCATCTGCTGAAAATGCAGGGGGGTTTGAACTGTGTCCAAGTAGCTCTAGCTGTGTTTAGTGCTGTTGATGTCTGGATATATTTCATTAAAAGGTGTGTAAGTGTGTTTTGTTTTACTGTGTGTACAGATTCAAATGAGGACGGCAGCACCAACAAACGGGCTTCAACTGGTCTGGACCGAATGTGCCTAAACAAATTTGTGCAAAAGGATGAATACGTCCCAAAAAAAACCCCAAAACCGTTACATGGTTAAAGTCAACGCACCAACAAGTTAAGAGGTCAAAAGTCATGGTTTAAATGTTCTGGTGACATCCAAAATGAGCAGCAATGCTCAAAAAAGAAAATGTCTCTGAAACAGACTTCTTTATTTTTTACAACAAATCATCCTGTCACATGAGGTAGCATCAAGTCCCCACAGGAAGACAGTCACCTCCTTTTCATCTCACAATATGTGTCGTGGAATTCAAATTGACAGCAGGTTGGAGTTCTGACAAACGTTGCTTTTCATCACTCATCATGTCATTGTCAGCTTCACTGAAACGGTGCTGTAGGGTTTGAAAATTATGCAAAGTTTTTATTTTTGAAATGTTGTGTTTTTTGAAGCCACCTTGAACCTGTCTGTGCTGGGTTTTCTGTGATTCATTTTATGTCATTCAATAAAAATGAATCTATCCAGAAAGAATGGAAGACACTTTTTGAGTGACATACACACTCCCAATTAAAGATTGGACTAGATTTTTCCTTGCAATTCCAATTGTTTGGCTCAGTCTCAGGGTCATATAACACAGAACATCTTTTCTTTTTCTAAAACTGTCAGAACACAGTGTTTACACGTTGAGAAAGACTTTACAAGATGCTTCTAAAATGCGAAGAATGGCCCTCTTGCTTTCCCATCATATCATCCAACAGATGAGTCACACATACTCAGAGACACATCTCCAGGAGTGCTTACACAGGTAAAAAAAAAATGCTGTATGAAATATTCAGAGCAGCACAGTGCATAGACTCCAAAATGAGTGGATTCCATCAAAGAGTCACTTCTTGGGTTTTGATGTGGAAGCTTTATTACTTCTTATATAACATCTTTTTTTGTCTCATTGAACCATGAACTGTCTAATAAAATCTCCTCATTGGCTTTTTCTGTTTCCTGAATAATTTAAATGGTGTCTCTTGTTATAGGTGTACTTCATGTAGGACATTTGTACGTATACCCTAAAAAGCTGGGGTTGAAGAGATTGCAGAAACAAGCAACAACAATGATAATTTTAAAATATCCAACTGAAAAATAATTTACTGCCCAACTATACAGACACCAAGAGTCTTGTAGCTGTCGCTGGCCAGCTGGGAGATGTGTTAGCAGCTAGGTCGCTAGGTTCAACCCTCTTAGATTTGAGTTAGATTAGATTCTGTCTCATGAAACATATATATATATATATATATATATATATTTATATATATATACATACATATATATATATATACACACACATATACATATATATACACACACACATATATATATATATATATATATATATATCGCCTATCTCATTCTTTCTCCTGTTTTAGAGGTTTGTGATGTCTAAACTTGTATAATGATATACACTGATAATCAATGTTGTAGGAGGAAATAAGCACATTTATATGATTTGTGAACAAGCAGAGAAAATACTGTTTTCTTTTGTGTCGCAGCTGACCCAAAATGGCGCCCACTGTAAACTTTTCGTTGAAAACAAAGTCTGAGTCTGAGTCTTAGTTGTTGGCTCCAGCACGTTTCCTTTTGGGTTAAAATACTATTTATGTTAATATAACAGCTTGTTCTAAATTAATGCATTATTGCTGTTACAATGTGTACATATTCTTGAAAGTTATAAGCACTTTGAAAAGTTGAATTTTGAAAGCCTTCAGCTCACGCATTTGTACAGAACTGTCATTAGTAGCAGTGTGCTATGTGTGTTTTCTACGGAGCTCTGGAGATGACATAGATGTTTTTTGGTTTTTTTTTATCTCGCGAGTGGGAGTTACTATCTCACACGCGTCAGTTACTATCACGCATGTGTGACTTACTGTATCTCGCACGAGCGAGATAGTAAGTCGCGCACGCAAGATAGTAAGTCGCACTCGCGAGATAGTAAGATGCAGTGGCACTCAGGCTCAGATGATTGAATGAAGTGAATGTTATGGTGTTAACTCAACAATGATGGGACGCTGGAATCATGAACAAGTGCCATTTACTTTAACAACTTATACTGTAACATTGTTCTCAGAAGCAGCGTCGTATCATACATAGTCGCCATCTTGTTGCACTCTGACCTCTCTACATGCAGCGTGTTAACTCTGACCTGTCTCATACAACAGCGTCCCCTTATGGTTTAAAGAGCAATAGCATATTTGTTGTATATAATAACAGAACACAACAAACGTGTTTAGTGTTACTGTGAAAGCCGAGAGAATGTGGTCTGTGTGAGAATGTTGAGGAACATTGAAGGTATTTTAGTCAATTTAGGTTTTCTGTCACAACTTTCACATGAATATGATACTATATGCACCTGCATCCATTGTAATGTTTTTGTCCTGCTTGCCAGTAGTCACTGCTGCAATGTTATTTCAAAACTACTACTACCAAACTACTATTACCTTGACAACTCCTCCATCATCATGGCTAGCATAATAGCTAATAAAACTTACACCTGGACACCTGCGTTTCCGTTATCCAGTAATTACCGGACTTTGACTGGTAAAATCTGCCGAAGTCCGGTATTTTTTAACCCCACCGGTCAAAATGTCTGGTGAAAATATTCCCTCTAAGCACAATTTGAATTTTAATTACAAGTGAGGATGAGTTGGCGGCAGCAACAGCCCCGCTCATCGATGCCACACTTGTGAGAGGTTTCTCTCTTCTTTCACCGCATCAAAACAGCAAAGCGAAGTCGCCTGGGGGAGAACAAGGTGACAAGACTGATGTGCATTGCAAATTGCGGAGAGACACTGCACACTTTTGATTTTAATTTAGCTGCTGCACACTTCGCTGCAGCAAAAATGCGTAAAAAGTAAACAAAACAAAAACAAAAAAAGCCTGAAACATGTCAAGGGATTTTGTTTATCTAGAGTTTTTATTGCATATATATTTCAAAAGCATATAGCGAACAGAATTCTTTTTTTATTTCAAGGTGGCAGCACACCACGTTATTAAAATGGTATGATCCAGTCCAGATGTGTTTTTTGTTTGCAAATTGTCTTGTCTGAGAACAGGCATTCAGTTTCTTTATGGTCATGTTAAAGGGCGCACTGTGCAATATTTATTTTAGAAGTTACGCACGTGAGTCAATTGAAGGCTCCCATTTTATTTGATACAGCCTATGCTTTTCAATAAAAAGGATTACAAATTGACATGTTTTGATACCATTCTTATATTTCCTGCATATCATTTATCATTTTAAGCTCAATAAATTCAGATAGGTAGGCTATTTGACCGAAATTTCAAACATTTGTCCGGTAAATTGAAAACCTGCCGGTCACGTTGTCTGGTGCCAATTTTTTCTGGCGGAAACACTGCTGGAAACTCGTGGATCATCAAAATACCTATGACGTGTACCGCTTACCGTTATACAATAACAATAATAAGACACTTAATTAACTTTTATTAATCAATTAATCTATTAAAATTATGAGATGGTCTCGATCCATGATAATAAGGCTGCATTTAAGGACTGCACTGTTTAATTACGTCAAAAGGCGCGTGAATTACTATCTCACACGTGGGACTTAGTATCTCGCGTGTGCAAGATAAAAAATGTCACCTCCAGGGCGCTTTAGTTTTCTTTATTTTGCTCAAGGAGTGAGGTTAAATAAGGGAACATATGAAAACCTATAAATGCTACATTTTAGAGTAATGTTTTCTGTTAGGTGGTTGTGAACTAATTGGAAACACTAGTTCAGTTAAAGGACTGAATGAGAATTCATTAATGCAGTAGTAAATATTTTAAGGGTAGATGAAAATGTGCTTTATTTGAAAGCAAAAGAGGTTGTATCTAGCCTGGGTATTTCATTTAATTTTGATATTGTGGATTTTGTCTTGATAAAGTTATATTTTAATATGGAATAAAAGAGACTGAAAAAGAAAAGATGATATATTTTGCTTATTGGCAAATAAATTCTGCCGAGCGAAGTTGTACTAAACAGAAGCATCTGTCGCCTGTCTCATTCTTTCTCCTGTTTTACAGGAACCTCATCTGTCTATGGGCTCTCAGCCTGAGACCTGTGCAGCCTGATGCGGCTTCCGTAAAAAATAGACAAGGCAGCCAGATCACAAAGCAGCCATGTCCGGCTTGACTCCACTGTGCGTCGGAGCTGACCGCGGCCGCTTATAATTTGTAACACATGATCTGCTGCTAGTGGATGGAGAGTGATGGCGGGTTAACAAGGGGGATGCTTTTTGTTATTTTTGCTAACAAGGGGGACAGCATCCCCCCTCAAATCACCTACTGCTTTCATTTGACAGAGCATTTGAATGGATTTCTGTCAGAATTTTAAGAGATTTTCTTTTTTGCAATTATAGCAAAAAATGCCTCTATAAAACCAACCCTGGCTTCAATTAAATTGGTCCTCAGATGCTTTAAAAAAAAATTCGATCAGACAAGTCATAGACTGACTTTGTCATATAACACATCTCATTTGTTTTCCTGACAGCACTTAGTTAAGTTTAGTGAATGTAAGTGAGTTCAAAAGATAAGATTAGATATGTTTACCTCTTCAATATTGAACATCTCGACCAAAGGAAATGATCAAATTATGATATATTTCTGAATGTTTTTTCTGCCACAGTAAGCTTTTAACAAGGAGGTAATGTACTCTGTTATACAGCACCTCATGATTCAGAGTCAGTTCAGTCCAGTGTGAAAAATGTGTTCATGCAGTCTTCTGACGAAATAGGTCCACTTACATAACGCACTCCATTTAAAAACCAACAATCTGCTACCTGCGTTTTCAATAAATATTGGACATATGAGTGGAAATGGCTAAACTGGCAGTTTTTCAAAAGAGGCATCTGTCTCATGTGTCAACTCCTTGCAGCAAAGGCTCAAAGGAATCCATGTCTTACTGTTGTAAACTAGAAGTGGCAGGCTAATTAGTTTTTGAATTACTTTCAAGGAGCACAAACAGACCTTTGAACCTGAGCAGAGAATACTCGAGATTCAGACGAGGTTACCTGTCAGACTTGTAATATGTGCAGGCATAAACTGTGGAGGGATCTGTATTCTGTACTGTGTGGACGTGTGTGTATCTGCATACCTAAGCGTCTCTGACTGTGAGTGTGTGTTTGTGTGTGTTTGTATGTGTGTTTGTGGAGATGAAACTGTCTCTGAATATTTTATCTCCCACTGTTATGAATGTACATGCATGCGAATATTCGTCTTGACAGGCCAAAATGGGCAAAGAAATAATGTAATATTAGTGGATTATTTTCATCATCATGTATCCGGAGCAAGCGTCCATTTTAGTTGACAGTCAACCTCTCAAAGCTCGTTCAACGATACGTCAGCCTTGCTTCAGTTTCGGTTCAGAAAGTACATGTTCCTAAAGTGTTGAAATCAAAGAGAAACTGCACATCCTTGACACATGATCTAATTTTTTCATCAACCACAATAATTGCAATTCGATGACGGTGGATAAACGGACATTCACACACATTTAAAAATACATTTGCAAAATGGAACATTAGGGCAGCATCTTCAATGTTCCTGTTATCCTGGAGTTAGATTCACATGGTTTCCTAATAATAGGGGTCAGACCCCAAAGACTCTAATCTGTGAAGTCACTGATCATTATTGGATCTGATGAACAGAGGACAGACTTTATAAAATTAGTTTAGCTGTTATAGTCAAATGAGTTCACTTCACACAGATACAAATTAATCAGTTAATGCTCATTGCCTTTATATTATTCTATCTATATTACTTTCAGCACTGACAAAGTATTAGAAGGTGTTACTAATAAAATTTGATCTGGTTTATCGGCATGATTGTTAGCCGTCCACTGGCAATCCCATGATGCCTCGGGCTGAGTCTGTTGACCTGCACAATAGTTTCAAGAAAAGCAGTGGAATCGTTAAGAAAGGCGCCATTTATGAAACAATATCCTCTTCCATTTAAGGACTGGTGTCCTAAAACAGTTTAGCATTTAGCACAGTTAACTCTCGTAGAATGTAGCGACGGTCATGTTCATTAGTTGCCAATGAATAGGTTAAGATTACCATTCACCAAAAATATAAGCTATGTTACATGCTCAGTGAAAGTCTCTTTTGCCAAATTCATGAACAACGATGTTCAGCACCAGGTGTCAGGTTTGAACTGCGAGTACATTTGTGACAAAGTTGTCTAAACTCAGGCACTGATCGAATCCATAATTTGTGAAAAGATCTCATGCAACTCATCATATGGTATCTGTCTTAAAAAGTAAAAAACTTGTCATGCAAATTGCAAATGCAAAGAGGTCATGACTCAAAAAAAATTCGAAATGGAGTTCTCTCAATAACTGTCATTTTATATTTACTGTCATTAGCCATGTTAGTGTAAGCTGTCCATGCCACCTGTAACGTAAATCAGCCTGAATTTTGAAGTGCAGCCCCCTTTGTGTCATTACATAACACAGGAAGGAGAAAGGAAGGGAAAATAAAAAACTAATCTAATATCCTAAAAGACTATCAATAGTGAGAAACTGATGACTGCGCCAAGGTTTATTGCTCACAATGGAACTGAACGGCGTGTGTGTGCAGTGTGAACTTTTGTTCCCTAGAGAGACTGAGCGTATGTGTGACTTTCCTTGCATTAGGGAAGCGTAAAACACGCTGAGAAAATATCCATTGCTGAGCTGAGGGGTGTCGGGTTTGTGTTTGTAAAAGACTGGCAAACATAATGATGTCTGGTTCATACTGACTCATCTGTATGCTCTGTGCGTAATACAGGCGGAGAGGAAGGAGCTACAAGAAGAGAGTAGTTGTATGAAAAAAGGACAGAGGCAAAGAAATATAAAATAATTCATTAGTGGCAGACGGGCATTAGGAAAGCGCTTTAATGGAATGCTCTAAGGTGATGGAAGATAACACTCTGGCAGCCGTATTGGAGATATTCAGCTCTCAGCAACAACAGCTGATCCATTTTTATGAATGACCTGGATGTCTGAACACATTTATTGACGTGCTGTTTGCATATTCATTAGATTACTTTTTTACGGTTTGAGATGCCAGTAAAAAGATAGGGAGGTATGGTGACAGTGTGTCTGTGTTTTTCCCAATATTTTAATTATTTTTTACAGTATATTGTACTGTATATTGTTTTGTAATGGGACTTCAGTTCCTTGTCTGTGGCCCTCAGTCCCAAATCCAATTTGTTCCTACTGAAGATGTGCATCTTTAAAAATGAGTCTGAAATGCATACTTTTACTTTTTTACAGGTTCCACACTTTCCGTAAACAGCGGGAGACTTTTTAACAAGCACTGCTCAAACAGAAGTAAACCACCATTTTTCAGCCATGGACTCAGCCTACTTGTGACTACTTCTGGCAGCAACATGGAGTATGTGGCATTCGGTCAAAATGAGCTACACTGCTAATCTTTGTCTCAGTGAAGGGTCATCCAGTGTAACAATGTGACTCAGTTAAACAATTGGCATTTTGCCCATAGTTTGATTACAGATCACATCCAAAAGCTCCTGAGGTCCCCCACCCTGAGAAATACATCTTTTTATCACCTACATTTGAGCCAAAAGGTTCAATAACATTTGTTTATCAATATAGTCCCCAAAATGAGCCTGACCTCAGGATGCCAGTAAAACTATTTTAATGTGACATCACTGAAGTGAGATGTCTGCACAGAGCCCAAAGGACACTAAACAACAACACCCACCCAAGTCACAGTGTGTTCACCCTGCTGGCGTCTGACAAAAGATATAGAAGTATATCTGCTGCCATACCACCAGAATATGAAGCAGCTTTCCTTAGGCTTTGAGACTCATTTTCATAATCAACCCTCCGTTTTATAACAAAGATTTTTTTTTTTTATGAATGTAGAACAAAGGACTTAATCAGTGTTTCATTTTTTTCCCTTAATAACAGCAAAGATAGAGCAGATAAAGACTGACCTGTTTTCTCCTCAAAACTATTTACAACCATATACAGCCTTAGAAAATTAAGCTTCAGATGTATGAGGATATTTTCTTCACAATGAGCATGAATCTTGGCGTATTTTTATTGTTGTGGATTCTCATTTCTGCGGAGAGCTCACTCAGCACTTGTAATCTGTTGTCTTAACACATCGATGGCAACTTTTTCTACAAATGATGTGAATCTCTGCCAAGAAGCACTCCCTTTTTCTCGGAAGAATCGAACCGAATTGCCAATTAGTGCTTCAGTTTTTCTTTGTCTGAAATGAGTTGCCTTTGTCACACCACATTCAGTCAGTCTTTACACTAAGAGACAGGAGCAGGCATCTATTAGGAAAAGAAGGATTGTGTGTTTAGGCTTCATACGAAGCTCCATCAACTGTCCTGAAGGTACAAGTTCTCAGCACACAAATGACTTGAGAGAAAAACACTGTTACCCAACAAGAAGGAAGGAAGACAAAGGATGGCTGTGGATCAAGCTCCATGTACTGCCTTTAGGGTACTAATTTCCACCACGCTTGGTGAACAGTGCTGATGATGATTGTTGAGGAAATGAAGTGACAGCTGCGCGTTGATCATTCCAGCATCCCGGCAGCATTTACATCCTACTGGACCTCCACACTGGATCTGTTCACAGTGAACAGCTCAGCTCTAAAGTTAGCCTTGCCTCTGGGGCTCAGTCCCACCGCTGCTCCAAAGCTCCAGGACAGGACGTCTGGAGACTATCATGACGTCTGAGCGAGATGCTGCTACTCAGCAAGAGGAGTAGGACTGTGTGTTCGGGCTTTGCGTCTCCTGCCCTCAAGACTGCTGCATTGTTCACCAGCCAGCAGGCCCCAAGCAAGACAAGTCTGAGACAAGCTTGACCACAAGCGTATTTCATTGCAGAGTAACAACCATAAGTAGTCTTTTATTACAAGAGGGATATGTACACTTCTTGCGTTTCCTGAAACTCTTTAAAGGTCTTTAAGAAGTGCATTTACATCTAGTGTGATACCATTAATCAAATCACAGTCCTGAATGTTTTAGAAGCCCAACCAGAAGTTTATGACAACAAAAGTTTCTGGTATTTTCGGTATTAACCCTTAACACAACCAGAAACTTGTGTTTAAATTACAGTAAGGGGAGGGATTTATTATAGCTGCAAAGGAAGAAGTGAGGAGAAGTAGTATAAAGAGTGAAAAGTTTGTATAGGGAGGTCGGGATGGATAGTCAGGTGAAACAAGCACAGGACTTTCATTCCGGAGACCGCTGTTTGTTTTTCAGTGTAGTTAAGTCATGTCACGTACATAACTAA
The DNA here is from genome assembly GCA_903131615.1 of Diplodus sargus. Lineage (NCBI taxonomy): Eukaryota > Metazoa > Chordata > Actinopteri > Spariformes > Sparidae > Diplodus > Diplodus sargus. The sequence goes on along the minus strand of CAEMYA010000062.1, from coordinate 1,013,856 downwards.
GGTAACGTAGGTATGTTTCAAAAGTTACAGAAGTAATGTAATGATTTTAAACCAAAAGCACGATGTTTTCCTAAACCTTACCAAGCTGCGACCGTACAATGATGGGCCGGTGCATGTGTCCCTGTCACACTGCAAGAGCCATGTTTTGGGAACGGTGATATACATTGTGGATGCACTAATAATCAACCAAATTCAGTCGTTTAGGAATGAGGACTGCGTCGCAGCATACACAAGTGTGATGTGGAAACTTGAAGCTTCCAGTGACCATACAGTGGACTTAGAATGGACTTAACAGTGAAGATAAGACGTTTATTTGTATGCCTGAGGGGATCTTAAAATTCAACCAGATTTTGATGACATTAGGTCTCGAATGAGCGCTATAATTATAGGATATTATAGGACACAGTATGTTCCTCTTATCACTTTCCGTTGAGCTTACTGACATCACATGACACACACAATACGTGCACCGTCCTACTAAAAACTATGGACTTATACTGTAGTATTGCTGGTGGTTGTACATGTGTGTTCATGTTAAACCGACATGTGAAGCAGATACTGCTGCTTTCTTTAGACATGTGATTCACTGCCATCACTATTCTCTGATGCATTTGATGTCGTCTCATTGATACCGTATTGCTGGACTCATACATTAGACCACTTTTCTATCGGGGATGCTTCGCTTAGATTGGATAAGGTCAAATTGGTTTTTCTCTGTCTTTAACTGGAGGGTCTGGAGGGCTTTCTTGGCGAAGCTAGATTTTTTCATCGCCTACATTTTTGGGCATAAAAATAGTCACATAAAGGAAACAGCATTTGCACCGACACTGCAAAAAAACTTGGCTTTAAAAACACACGTTGTTTTTTTCCATCACATACGCTGTGTTACTACATCCGACGTTCTAGCCTATTTCCAAAAATACTACCAACGTGTTGTGGGTTGTTTCAGGCTCCATGTTGTGTCCCATGTCATGTTCCCTACCTTTTTATGCAGTGATTTTTACTTGTTAATGTGCCACACAAAGTTTGACTTGACTTTACTGGCTGGGAGAGGAGGGAAAACTTTGCCATGGCCTAATATATCAGTGGCACAGGGACACAGTCTTTTGAGCTACTGGCTCAAAACTCGTGTGTCTCTCGTCTTTAGAGACGGGCCAAACCTGGCAGGAGTGTGACTGAGCCAGAACTCATCCACAATCTGTCCAAAGCCAACCACGACCCTGCAGATAATAGTCATTCTCTATCCTTCCTCCTCCTATTTGAAGATAAACTGATGTTTAAATCATTTAAACGACGTGGGTATTACAATAGCAAGCTGATTGAAACTGACCAAATTCTATATCTGTGTGTGTGTTTTATGTATCTGATTGTGTTTATATTCACTGTCTATCTGCATGAAGACCATATACCTTCTGGGATGTTAAATGTGACACTAAATACTGGTAAAAATAATGATAAACTGGCTGGTCTGGCTGCTTCTGCTCAACATGTGCTCATTATTTCCAAATCCTGCTGTCGGCTGGTTTGGTTTGGCCAATCAATGAAGACACAAACCAAACTGCACCGCAACACAGCTAACTTCTGCCAGACTAAACTCAGCTAGTGGGAGCCCAGCAAGTCCTGTGGAGCACATTAATGATTTTGTTTCCCAGTTTATTGCCACCTGACGAGATGATGGCAATCTTGTTTAGTAGATAGATGGATATTACTTTAAATTGTGTTGTTTTTTTGTGCACCAGTGTCTGTTTTACCTGGAATGCAGTCGCGCGATGATGTGTGTGTGTGTGTGTGTGTGTGTGTGTGTGTGTGTGTGTGTGTGTGTGTGTGTGTGTGTGTGTGTGTGTGTTCAGACGCGCTGGCTCAGCGCTGAGACACCCCTTTATAGATCCTGCCATTGAAAAATACAACACACCCACACACCTTAAAGTATGTTCCTCTTCTGCTTGTAATAATGCATTCTCTCTCTTTTCTCCCAGTCTGTCTCTTTTAAAAAAAGAAGTTCATCTTTTTTTTTTGAGTGCATCAGAAAATCTCCAGATGCAAAACATGTCGAGAAATGTTCTGATATGAATAATGTGTGAGTGAAACGACAGTGCGATTGGACATTCAATCTGCAACAGCGAGACTTGGAAAATCTACCTGGATACTATAATGAGACCACGAGAGGCCTGACCTTTTAACCAAGTCAACATATGGCATACTACACCTGTCTGGCTATCACACACTCAACAAGCAACCTGCCATGTGAGTGTGTATGCCTTTGTGTGTGTGTGTGTGTGTGTGTGTGTGTGTAATCTCATCCATTTCACAATCTGCCACATCAAAGAGTTTCACTAAATTTAGCTTTTGAAATTAAAATATCGTTACACTTTTTTGGGGGTTTGGGGATATTTTATGAATGGATTGTACAGGGCTCCTAATTAGCATCACAATGCTAACGTGTGCCTGCATGCGCGCAAGTACAAAAGATACCAATTACGTGGCAATCTGCCAGATGGAGCACATTGCACATTTTTATCTCGCTGCGTGTGTTTGTGTGTGTGTGTGTGTGTGTGTGTGTGTGTGTGTGTGTGTGTGCTCCTTTGTGGTGCCCCAGAGGTATCAAATATTAGCAGACATGCCAAAGTGAACATATTGTAGATTAGGGAGGTGGAGGGAGCCTGTGCGATCACTTGGCAACAGTGTGTCTCCATCACCACCAGGGGAACAGATAACAAAGATGTTCAACTCAGAAGGAAACAAAAAAAAACCCAACTCCTGTCTTCCTAGAGTTTGATGAACTTTTAACCAGGATTACAAATGAAGCGGCTTCAACTTTCAGTTATTTAAATCTTTTTATGCTTCCTTACAGTAATATTTACCTGGTCTAAAAATGGTGTCTCTTATCTTCTATCTTGTCTTTATCTTAAGCCAATCTCAAAATTTCTCTGTGCAGAAAAGACCCTGAAGCTAAAATGATACACCACAAAAAAAATAAATAAATAACACATGAACATTCAGTGGAAGGTGTTTCACATTCTTAATACAGTGAAGAGACGCCCCTTCATAGTTGCATGGATGTTATTGCAGATTAGATCACTAAACTGAATACAAGCAGTGTCGAGCACATTAATACTTCACCAGAAATAGTTCGACGATTAGTTTAGTTCATGCAGATTAAAATTAGCTTGTTCACGTTGACTTCTTCAGGTTGTTTTCTTTTAAATGAGCAACCCTGAGCTATTCTTTTTCAACACAACCTCTTACCCATCCATCTCCATCCCCCTTGGGAGTAATGGGTTACAACAATGTTTCGTTGGGGATAAAGGCATGTCATAAATGACTGCTCCATATGTCAGGAATGCTCCATGTTAGAGACATTTGTCCATACCAAATGAGACCACGGCTGTGATGGTATCCCTTTGAGCAGCTTTGTAACACAGCCTTGAACTGCAGTGTATTTTTTGGAGACTTTGTAAAATCAATCTGTAATGATAAGTCCGACGAAGTCTGACCATCTTCAGTGCTCCTTTATCATTTTTTTTCCGCGCTGAAAGCAGTTATTGTTGTGGTTAGCATGATTGTCAGCCGTCCACTGCCAGTCTCATTTTGCATTTGGGCTGCGTCTGTCGAACAATCAGAGGCTGTGCATCTGACTGAGACCCTATATCAGGCAGATTGCTGGATTTGTAATGAATTGCAATAAACTTGAGCTTCTGTCTTTAGACTACTAGGTACAAACACTGTGTTCAGTTCACCGTTCACCAAAAGTCTGAGTGCATTCATGCACAATACTGAAGACAAGTGACCTGGTTTCAGAGCTTTAGAATGATGATATCTCTGTGCATTAATTACAACAATATTTAGCTCTCATGAGCATAGAAAGGGACAACACGCATTAGTTATGGCATGTGCAGAGGAAACTAGGGGAAAGATGTGCGTAAACAAAGTCACAGCTGGTAAAAGTATACGATCCACATGAGGATATTTACATGTTAAACAGGCCCAGACGATGCTGGCAGAAATCAAAAGTAATATGTTTAGTGGTGTTTAATTCAGAATTGCTATTAATGGTATGTCATGTTTCAGATACTGTACATTTCCAATTTTGTCTGTCCTCATAATTAGCTCCTTTCTCACTGCATGCCATTTGTTTTAACCTCCACACGCTGACAGTGGGCTAGTTGCTCCTCTCTGTGCACCCGACAGCACAGAGCTTCTGTTGTAACAAAACAAGGAAACAGTGAACTCACAAGAAAGCGACCTGGCAGGGTAAAAACCAGTGTGAGTTCTGCATTAATGCACCTGGGGATGCTGTGTTTCTGTTTTGTATGTCACCTTTTGGTTGTTGTTGTGCTTAGTTGTTTTTTAAAAGTGGGAAAAAAATTCTGTGCCACTAACCCGCTATAGACAGTTATGTTCAGCAGCTGGTCCTAACTTTTTAGCTGAGGTGAAGCTGAGGATGCTGAGGCAGAAAACAATGTATATATTGTATTCTCAAACTTACCATATTGTTCATACTGGAAGACAACACAACAATGCATCCGCAAGCAATTAACCTGAAATTATTTAAATATATATGTCTTTATCATAGAATATTTATAAAGGTAAAATTGTATTTAACGCTTCCTGTGCTGGTGAGTTACAGGCTACCAATGTGCAAGACATGTGTACTTGCTCACCATGGTGCTGATGGTACTGACACAGTGCAACTCAAAGCTGTTTGTCATTCAGATGAAGAGTTCAGAGATTGTCGGCTCGAAATCAAGTGTGACTCGTTTTCATAGAAAAATCTGTGTATGCATGCAAACACAAACTGTGAAAGCAGACTTTCTGATGAGGTGCGGAAACGCATTCATCTGGAAGATTAGGTGGTTACAGCATAAACAAAAACAGCATGGGGGTGAGTTTGTCCACAGTCACCTCCTCCACTCCTCCATGTCGACATCCTGTTCCGCATCCTCTAACTAGTCGTGTCATGCTCCATGTGTTTTCATATTTTTGAGAAATATCCCATGGCAAGATGTTTCAGAGAGCACACACACAATAATTTGATTAAAGGTGGGAAGTATTTCCATGAGACGGGAAGAATATATTTACCATATTTAAACTGTGACAGAATGGGGAGAAACTCAAAAACCAACCAAGTGTTTTTTGTTGACAAAACCTAACCAAGTGTTTTCCTATTTGGGAAGAATACCATGCTAGTGTTGCTCTGAGTCTGTCTATGGTGATAGAGACCCAAACAGTAAAGTTGCCCTCGTAGTGAAATAGCTAAATCACAGCAAAAGAAAAAGTAAGAGCTGCTACCTTGTTAAAATTCATCTTAACAACCAGATTAGAGTCGGGGCAACTTGCCAACTTGAGCAGTTTAAGGGTTGGAGAGATTTCAGTCTGGACCAAGGTGGTGGTCCAAATGGCTGACTGACTGTCAGACCTTCCATCCAGAGAGCCATGCCTGCTACCATCCTGAGATCTACTAACTGTTATTCATATTTGACAAGATTTTGCAGCCGTTTTAAATGATTTACACATAATATGTCTGCCATTGTCTTCAAGACACTGAACAGAACTTTCTGTTTGATCCCGCATCGACAGATTATAATTTGTAAGCTTCAAATAACATAATGAATCGGTCCAGTGTCCCATGTCCTGTCCCGTTTGTCTTGTTTTCATGTAGGTTAGCTTACTGTCAACAATACCAGATGATTCAATACATGCTGATTCATAAGATACTATAAATCCAGCATAACATACTGGAGGTAATACAGAGGACAACTCTATTAACAGCATCATAATGCAGGTAATGTGAATGAAAATGATCAGCAAGTTCTACACGAGGAAATCTCTCTTTCAGCCTCAAGCTAACCCTGATAACACCCCTCCCTGTGCAACTGTACACACACACACACACAGTGTTAATAGAGTATTATCTTGACGGCAAGCTCTTACATTTTCATGCTGAACATTTAGCTTGCCTATTAATACACTTTAATAGGGGTCAATGCTACTGTGTCGAGGGAAAATACACACATAGATGTGCAAACGCTCGGGGTCTCTGCTCTCAGATCCAATAACTTGGTGGTACGCGCACACACACACACACACACACACACACACACACACACAACTCTGTGCTTAATTTTGCTTTTACCTGAGACTGAATCAGGTTAAAAAAAAGTAATTAACTCATAATAGCCCTGACCACACATCCAATTAACATGATGTGTGTGTGTTTGAGTACTCATGTACACACAAGTGATCATGCCTGCCTAAGTGGTTAAAAGCATTTATGAAAGAATGTAACATGTTGTGCTTGTAGACGTTAATGCCACTCATGTACAGTATGTTTGTGTAGGAGTTCAATTAGATCTGTGTCAGTGTGTGTGTGTGTGTGTGTATGTGTGTGCATGTATCCTTCCTGGTGTGTGTGGGTAAATTAATTGATTTTTTTTCTTCTCTTAGTCTGGGTGTATTGGGAAATTAGACTTACAAAATTAAGTGTGATTGCCCTAAAGGCCTTTTACATTATTACTTAACACTGTTGGTAGAACAGACAGCTTGATATAGTGGTATGCATGGGGCTAAACGTAGCTTGAAGAAAGAAAGAAAGAAAGAAAGAAAGATCAAGAAAGACGAGAAAAGAAAGTTAAACGGTCATTCAGTCAGGCACTCTGTCAGTAAAGCTGTCACTCTCTGACAGTGTGGAACAGAGCACATTACAGCAGCAGAGGCAGAGTTTGTTGATCTCATTGAATCAGATCTCAGCTGCCGTCTGGCTGTTTGCTGCCTGCTGTCAGTCACTTTCCCAAACACAACAGCTTATTTTTTCTGTGCGCCGCAGCAATGGCAGACGTGGAGACAGGGAAAAAAGGCACGCTTACACACACTGTCCAGAGTTCATCAATCAAACAGGGCTGTTTTGCATTACTGGCTGAGTTTCAAGGCTGTCTGAAGGCTATATGAAAATATAGTCCTGGAATGAATTTCAAAAAGGTATTGACAGACTGGTGAATAATTTCACAAGAAGATAAGACACCACTCGGTGTTTAGAAGTCTGGCAACTTTACAGTTCTATCAACTCTCACATGCTCAGTTTTGACGTTTTGTATCCTCTTTAATTAGTTTGAATCAAGTCAGATTGAAATTCATTTAAGTATTTATCCATCTGACATTTAAGGCTACTAATGGTCCTTGTTAGCTCCCATTGTTATCTCAATATGAGCACATATTGTGATCATAAAATGCTATGGGACAGACTGACCTGTCAAACACCATGGATTGTTTCAGGCCTCTTTTCCTTTGATGCTACTCCTTGTAGCTTTTGCCAGGCTTGGACAGATTAGAAAAGGTCATACATGCTTTTATCTCCTCCAGACTGGACTACTGTAATGCACTTTATTCTGGCATCAGCAGGCGAAACATCCTCCTCCTAATGGTTCAAAAATCTCGACTTGTTACTAAAGGTGACCAGGCCTTTGCTGTTGATGCCCCTCGGCTATGGAACTCCCTGCCTGGAGATTTCAGGCAGGCAAACTCAGTATCCTCTTTTAAATCCAGAGACGTTCTACTATTGTAGAGACAGATCACTCTGATCATTTTGAATGGGGAAATCTGCGACGCCAAAGATGGCGCATATCCCGCCCCTTTCACCAACAGCCAATCACCTGCGTTGTCACAGCCGAACCGGGAAAATTATAATTATATATGTTGTTTCACCAGCAAGTAGTTTTTACGACAGAGACCAAAAACATTTACTGCTTTCAAATCTTTATCTAATTTATAGAGTGAATGATGAGAAATGATGTATTAGACATGATCTGGTCCATACATCAATGGTCAGGTAGAGTGGAGCCAGAGCACAGCAGCCGGCACAGATTCTGCCGCACGATGGACGTCGGTGTCGTGAATCCGCGCGCATGCGCAGTGGAGTTCTCCCTGTAGGAAAAGAGCGTTTTAAACATTTCTACGGTAAAGTCGATGTTTTTTGGTTTTTATTTGTACCTTATTTCACTGGCGAGCATGTCTGTATGTTTTTTTCGTCCTGCTATCACATTAAAGGGTGGATTTGACCATGCCTCCATTCATTTAGATTCATTTAGGACTTTGGAGTGATGCAGCAGGCAAGGCTCTCCAAGTAGGCATTGACAGACGGAGCTCATTAGCATTTAAAGGTGCAGGCACAGAAACAGCGTGCTCTCAGTAGGGCGACTTTTAGACAGCTGAAATTCAGGACCATGGATGGGTTTGGCACAATGTATATGGAACACAGTGTTGTTGGAACTCTGACAACTGTGTGAAATTGATGAAACACAGTATAATATGGGACCTTTAAAGTAGTGAGTTTAACCAAAACCACAACGTTTTCCTAAACCAAACCAAACCAAATCAAACCAAACACCATCCATAGGACCAAATCCAGCATGCGTGTTGCTATTACACCGCAGTGATCATTGATTACAACATATCATGATTTGTTGACGAAAAATCACAGAATATCACAAAACGTATTGTTTTAACTCTGACTGTACAAACACAGCACTGGGAGCCAGTGTAAACAACTTTCACGCTGCCAGCAAACTGATCAGTCAACTGAGTCGGTCAGCCTATCAGCTATTAAGTCACTTAATGAGTGAGTCAACATACAGTTGGTCAATGAGTGATTTAGCAATCCAGTCATTTTAAACAGCCTCCCATTCTCTCAGCTATAGTCGGTCACTGACCGCGAGGTTTAGTCAGCCAGCCAGTCCACTTAGTGCATCCATTTTCATTATTCTACATGAATGTTTCCTCCTCAGCAGCGTTAATCATGTTAATGTGCTGAATATAGAACAGTTAGGGAGACTGCCAAATGCTAATAACTGACCAGAGTCTGAAAATACACACCAGTACAGACAGAGCCGTGAGGGAAACAGAGGCAGAAGAAGGTCTCTGTTTTTGTGCTTTACTCCCTTTTATTCTGTTCTGCTGTGTATGTGTCACGGCGCAACCACACCTACTGAATAAATGTTGGCTTTGTGTATCTGCAAATATCTCAGCGTCATGTATCTAAAGATATTCCATTTTCAAAATGTTATGACATCACAGCCCAATCGCCAGAATAAATATTGGCAGAGTGCAAAACCTCAGATAAGTTAAAACTTTGTTTCCTTATTGTGCAATTTTGTTTTGGTTTAATTACCTGTTTTGAGCAACACAAAAACACGGCTGGAGAGGTCTCATTAAAAACACCCGATTTCGCTGCCGCAACCCCGGCTGCAGAAAGCCTGACTTCTCATTAGAAATATCTGTTTTTTATTGCCACAAAGATGGCTATAAATTATCCTGAGGCCGCCTTAAAAATATCCATGGATGCCACACTTACAGTTGTTTTAATCCCGTAGTTCCCTTATCAAAAACATCCAGCGGTTTCACACTTTGAAACGATGCTGAATGGCAGGCTCGAACCACGGTAAGTAGCTTGGCAGCCTTGTCGCCTTTTCACTCCACCACCATCCCTCCCACCACTCACATTAAAGTCATCCAATCGGCATCTAATGTGAACGTGATAAGAGACATTTTATAGACATGTCAATACGGTGCGTTGGTTATGACATGTACAAAAGCGAACGTATCTGTGGTTTGCAAGAATGTAAACAGCCAACATTTTATGCTGGTGACTGGGATGAACGGTGCTGTGCTTTAGGTCTGATTAGATGTAGACGCTAAAACCATTTTGTCAGGCTTCGGAAAAGATTATGTTTTGGCTTGGTCAGCAAAAACATGGCTTCAAAGTGCCTCGACCATTCTCTCCCTTGACAACTGAGTTACCTACCACCAGTATTGGGGAAACTTGTTACAAAATGATAAAAGTACTCAGACTACTTTTTTGTTGTAACTAGTAATGTAATACACACTCCATACACAACATCTGTTCTGTATCTCTTCTGCTGCTCAGCAAGTGGCTGCGTGCCACGGAAAGGTAAGCCTACAGTTTTGTCATTTCAATTCAATGTAGAGAGATAGACAGGATTCACTTAGTGGAAATACACACATTATTTGAAGTTTTGGGGTGAACAGAACAAGAACAACATCACAGTAAAACGCAAGTTGTGCCTGGAGGATAAGTGCTTGTCAGAGAGCCTGAAAAGCCTGTGTTGTATTGTTTTCATTCAAACAGCTGTTCCTCTTACCGTAGGCCTCTGGCCAGTTCACTGTCAGATTGTTGGCAAAATAAAGAGCTGTAAATGTTAAATTGTGTCTGTCATTCCTATTGTTTGGCTGCAGAGTTACTGATAGCGGGCTGTAAAGAGTCAATACATTACAGGTTAATAGATAGTTGGTGACGCGCCCTCTGGCCAATATAACCGATATGAGCACGCAAGCGACAACTGGGTTATACTGCGATTTTGGTAACTCTAAGGCACACTAACACGTTACTGTTCTCAGTAGATAAGGCTGTAACATAAAAAGTTACTTTTTTAATGGCAGTAATCTTGTAACATAGTCTGTTACTTTTAAATGTTATGTTACCCAACACTGCCTACCACTGACTCCTCCGACTGATAATAAAGCTAGCACATAAACATGTGACCTGAATGTTATGTATGATAATATGTATTGTAGAAATCTCGATATGCATCAAACACACAACTTTAACATATCAGTGGTTGTACAAAGAATGAGAGAGATTTAAATGTACCCTAGTATACAGTATAATGCCATACCAGCATCATTAAATCATATTTCTATTCTTTCGGCTCACACTGCTAAAGAGCAGCAACTAAGTGGAAAACAGCCTCTGAGTGACACACACACACACACACACACATACACATATACACACACACACACACACACACACACACACACAGAGCCGAGGCCGGCGGGGGGCATGTACTGGAAACAACTCAAGGCGCTTTTGCCCGCTCTTATTTAGTTGTTCCCACCCAAGGCGACACACACAGAGGCAAATATACACACTCTTATTTAGTTATGCCACCCAAGGCGAGACTTCTGCATAGCATCTGTCCAACATTCATCTGCCCTGACGCAGCCTCTCAGCGAGAGACAGATGAGATGCAGGAGGAGAGAGAGAGGGAGAGAGAGAGGGAGAGAGGATGGTGACACAGAGGGGGAGGCAATGAGGAGGGGGAATAGCGAGGGAAAGGGTGAGAGAGGGCAGAGAAGAAGCAAAGAGTGGAAGGAAGGGAACAATGAGGAGGGATGGATAGAGGGTACAGGAGGAAGGATGGGAGGATGATGAAGGGAAGAGACAAAGAGTAACAGGAGGAGTGGGTTTTCACGGGAACAGAGATGAGATAAGGACAAAGAGAGAGAGAGAGAGACAATGGAGGCAGCTGAGGTTTGGTCAAGAAACAGCTTCTCGCTGCCAGTTCGGATAAAGTCCTTACTTTAAAACTCAAATAATGAATTCCCTGTTCTGCTAGTTTGGACAGAAGCTTTTCATTGTTATTCCTGGACAAATTACCCAGAATATGTTCCAGGAGACTAACTCGTTTATAGTTTTTTCATCTCAGTTTTGCCTCATTTTTTCTCATTATATCCATAGTTTTAATGGGCGAGCATTCTCCAACTCAACATGAAGGATTAAGGGGAAGAAGCTATGAAAACTGCTAATGTGATGTACAGAAATAATTAGCGTCCGGTTTTCATGTCTACGGTGGTGCAGACACGGGCCCAGTCACAACACTGAATCTCCTGACAACTAACTCTATTTCACATGGCTTATTTGGACAGAAGGATTGTGGGACTGTTGGTAAACTGCCTGAGAATGGGAAGACAGCTGCACTCTAAATGAGGATGAGTTTTCCTGGATTAAGTGTGTCTGCTTGTGTTTTCTGTTTGCCGTCACACTTTATTTTAGCCGATTACCCTCAGAGGCTTACCCTTTTAGTTCATACTCTCTATAATTGGTTTAGCCCCTTCTGGAAAGCGGCCTATATGAAGACGTGGTGCGTGCAGTTGGTCAGCACCTGTCCCTCCGTCGATGTGGAGAAGCAGTGAGGCTCGACTTCTGATCTGCCTTTGTGGGATCAAAACACGGTAATGCACCACAGCACCTGTTACAGTATATGCTTGTGCGGCTTTTTAAATATAGAGAGGCCAACGGACTTACCAAACAAAATGTGTTACCCAAAGATTTCCCACTTTGCATTCAACAACCATTCCTGAAATTTGCCTCTACATTCAGGTTTATGTTTACTAAAGGTATACTTCATTGAGAGTTCTAAAGCATCGAATGTCATCGAACATGTTCAGATATTTACAGCTGCTTTAATAGATGTGTTTGGTGACTTTGGAGCAATGTAACAAGGGTAGGATTTAGAAGGATCTACAGGCAGAAGTGCAAGATAATATTCATAGTGAAACTAACTTTTGTTAGTTTGAGCTTTTTTAAATCTACAGAGGCAGCAGGCCCTCTTCCACAGAGTCCGCCATGTTGCACCACCACCAGTCACCATGAGAAACCGAGAAGGGACAAACCAAACACTGACTCTAGAGAGGGAATTTTTTCAGTCACAGTGGTGAGAATCAGACAAGGGGTGTTCAGATGATCGCAATCTACAACCTCGCTGCTAGATCTGATGCATAGCCACCAGTGTGCCCAGATGTTCTGAATCTAAAGCTGACACAGCCAATGGAATCCTAGCAAATACAAGTTAACACAAAGTCATTATTATTATTATTATTGTTTCTCAATTTTTCCTTCATTATTCAAATTAAGTGGAAAAAACTAATAGACTAACAGAGAGCCTTGGCGGGGGCACTGCCTTTACACTATTCTGGACACGTTTTTAAAGTGGCCATGCATCAGAAAGAGGAACACATGGTGGCCGTCAGAAATGAGCCTTTAACCCGACCGCTCCAACCACGGCCCTGGTACATGATGTAGCTGCAACCGTTACGGGTCCATCACCAATAGATGGACACGCAGATGTTTAGTGAGGAGACCATTGCAGTTGCCACAAATCAAGGTTTGACATCGCGGCAACTGTTGCACTACAATGTCACTAGCAAATTTTTTTTGCAGCATTGAATAACACAACAAAGTAGCTGCTCACCTCTTCTACCTTCATCTCTAATTTCACATGTTGCCAAGCAACAGTAAACATATACATATACATAACATTATAAATCAGGAGAAAGGGACTTAGCAGCTGAGCAATTAATGGAGCACTTATAGTCGAACCAACTGCTTTATCCACAGCAGTTTGGTTTTAGACAAAAATACTCCACAGAATCAGCAAATTGTTATCTGCTGGAGAAGATCAAAACTTCCCTGGATAAAGGAAATGTTGTAGGGGCAGTGTTCTTGGACTTAAAAAGGGCCTTTGACACTGTTAACCACAGTGTCCTACTCAATAAATTAAAGCAATTCAAATTGTCGCCTGAAGCTCTTAAATGGCTTAAATCATATCTGGAGGGCAGACAACAGTGTGTTAGGGTCAATGGGGTGAAGTCCAGCATGTTAGCAAACAGCATGGGCATACCACAAGGATCCGTGCTTGGTCCATTGCTGTTCACTATGTATGTATTACACTATGTATTAATGACCTGCCGAACTGCTGCCCAAGTGTCAACTGCCAGATGTATGCTGATGACACCATCATCCATGTGGCCACTAAAACACCCAGCCTGGCTGGTGAGCACTTGACGCAGGCTTTATTAAATATTGCGGCATGGCTTGAGTTATCCCACCTAACTCTTAATGTAAAACTGTGTCCATTTGCTTCTCCATGCGTAACAGGCCTGATCAGGATCAAGGAGGAAATCACTGATGTAGTGAATGAGGTGAAGTACTTAGGTATCATCCTAGACAAACATTTTAAATTTGACAGTCAGGTTAAGTACATCTGTAACAAGGTCAAACCAAATCTTAACTGTTTTCGTTTTATCAGAAGGAACCTGTCACACCAAGCTACAAAACTATACATGCATGCTATGATTTTTTCTCATTCATCAAATTGCATCACATCATGGTCACAACCACTATCAAACCTATAGTCTCCATATACAAGCAAACAATAAAAATCATGGACCAAAAACCAATGAAATGGCATCACTGCTGCATCTTAAGGAAACACAACCTTCTCACTTTTGAAAATGTTATTAACCTCAGTATTTTAAGATTCTTTTTTAAATGTTTAAATAATAATGTGTCAACACTGTTTTCTGAAGTGGCCATCAGGCGTCAGAGCGACCACAGAGCGACCACACGAGCATCCACTTGTAGTGATTGTCTCATCCCACAATGCAAGACTTCTTTCTGCCAGTCTGCTCTCTCTGTAAAGGGGGCCAAACTCTGAAATTCGCTACCCACTGAGTCAAAATTAAAGACCAATAGTAAAGCTTTTAACAAAGGACTCAAACAGTGGCTAAAATCTAATAAACAGTGAATAGCTCTTAACTGGTTTACTGCTTGACTTCTTTTTCCCATTGTTTTGTTGCTGTTTTGTGTTTGTTTTTTTCTTCTTTTTTCCCTATCTTTGTCTGGTCTTTCCTTTTTCCATTTTTGTTATTTTAATTGCCCTTTTTTCGATTTGCCCTAACTTTTCAAAAGCTGCCTATGGACAAGTGTTGCGAATTAGCACTTGTGCTAAAACACTCAAACAATGCATCTGGTTTGTCCAATGTAATTGCTATGTCCATTTCAAATAAACATTAAATAAAATAAACAAAAGCAGTAGCCTTGTATCGAGGGAATGTATTTCATGAAATCACATTACGTTTTTGATCAGATGTTAAACTAAAGAGTGAAGAACCACACATAGGCCCCCCTAAATTAACACATTTTGCTACAGTACTGTGCTAGATGTCACAAAATCCTTCACACTGGCCTCACAGTTGTCACTGTGTTGTATTTAGACAGCGTTTTTCCCCAACATTGCACTTAGTAATGCATCCCACTCTGCCACAGAGCAACATTAGCATTCATTTACAATCAGAGGCCATCCAAAGTTGGATGATGTTGATGTAGATGTACCCTTAGACATAAACACATGCCATTTGATCCAGTTGTTTCGTATAAACCTTTTGATTTGGACGACTAAAAAACATTTAATTTAAACTTTTAATCCAAAGTTTTTGTTTGTGAGTTTTTCCTCTAAAAGAAAGGTCTAACAATTGGTGGCATGCTGTACAGACAGTAAAGTCCTTCGAGGCAAATTTGTGATTTTGGACTAAATAAATAAAACTGAATCCTGCATTGACATTTACCTTTGAATCTGACCCTGACACACCTACAAAATTGTCCAATTTTAACATGAACCAGAGCATGTGAGCGGAGCTGAGCGGAGCTGAGCGGTGAGAATTTCCGCTCCCTGCTTACGTGGGTGTTTCGCTCCTTCACTCCATTGCTCCATTGCTCAAAGTTATACCAGAGAGCTCTGCTCAAAGACTGTTCTCCGCTCACCTAAAATTTCCTTCAGCTCCAGTGAAATCTCTCCAGGCTCGCTCAAATTTAAAAGAGGGAGCAATTCCTGACGTTGCACCTATATGACCTGTCTGCTTGCTTTTCGAAATATTTTACAAACTCCATTTCTCAAGGAATGGCCTCTAACCCTTGAAGGCACATGTGAGTCTGAACTTGTGCGTGCCCTAGACTCGTGGAGAGCGGTATCGGAACGGAACTGGAGCGAAACGGAACCATCGCTCTGGCCTTTGGATTAAAACCCGCTCTACGCTCCGACTATATTTCGCACGTTCCGCTCCTCGCTCGCTCCGCACTCCGCTCACATGCCCTGACATGAACCTACAAAATATAAATAAAAAAAGAAGCTAGCACACATTGGACACAAGTTTGTAGATAACTAATTGTACGCCTCAACCTTAAAGTGATCAGATTAAAAAGGCGTTCTGACGGGATCTAAAAGTTTTTGTGGAGAGCTCGGCTTGTGTTTGTTTGTTGCCAAAGTTGGAAAATGCTGTGTTTGAGTTGTCAAAGAAGTCACAAAAATATTTATATTGAAATAAAAAGATGCAAACATGCAAGGCTACCCGTATGCATAGGAAAAAGAATTAATGCGGCTGGAAGTGCTTAATAAAACCAATATGGCTTCCTCTGTCTGACTGTAACCTTTGAAGATGGTTTTCTCATTCAAAATAAATAGTCAAACCAAGCCAGAGGCTCTGCTGGCTCTTTACACTGACACTTATTAAAGCAATATATTACTACTCTGAATTTAGCACACTCCTAAATACACATGACACTTTGTATATTCATACACAGTCTGAAAGGCCAGTTTGTGAAATGTCAGATGTCACACAATGTTTTCGTTTGTATACAACATTATTCTCTCATGTCCTCTATTCAGTATGTTAATGAGCTTGCTTTGTAAATGTGTCCAATGGGCATAATTAACCAATGAATCGCCATGTTCTGTCAAATAAATGTGTGACCATCTGGTTTATATAAGCCCGTCTACACACTCATGGTATCATTGCTGCATGCTGGATGAATGTGCGGCTGTAATATGTTCTGTGAGTGTCTGTCTCAAACTGTAAGAAGCATTGCATTTTATCATCAGTTTGTGTAGGAGCACTACATCAAGCAGAATAACTGATGCAGTGTCTCATTAAAGTCAGATTTTTATATACTGCAGGATTCCACTGACAACACAGAATACCAGTCAGTATGGAAGCAAATTCATGTTATATTAATAAGTACACTGCGGCAGTGAATAAAGTCTGATTGGCCAGTTGATGCATTCCAAACTTTAATATCCACATGACAGAAACATTTTGATCTAACACAGTTCATAAAGTGAAGAAAGTGTTTGACTAATGAAGCAACTGAAAAGTCAAATCAAGCATAACAAAAGGTAAGCAGTACTGTTAGTGGGCGATTTTTGCTGCCAACTGTTCATTATTGCTTATTACTGATCAGCCTATTACCAGCACACATTTGAAGGTCCAATTTGTAAGGTTATTGATTGTTGACTCTTATTCCTAACTCATCATATACTGGCTATTCTGGATTGGTGGCCTGTTCAACTTTCCAACCTTAAGCCGTTAGGAAAATCAATTATGTCTTGTATAGTCAGGTTAAAACTGAAAGAATGAGGCAGTCTGACATTTGATACATCATTGTGACAGTCGTAGGTTAAAAGTAGGTAAGATTCTGGCACTTCAAGAGAGGAGACATTGCTAGTTCCAACATGCTTTTCATTTATTTGGCAAAGAAAGTTATCTTTAACAAATACTTAGAACAAATAGTTATTCACTGTCACTAATGTAATGTAATGGGCAGCCACAGTCAGGAAACTTTCAGTAGCCCTGGAGGTCCATTCATCACTAGTAAGCGCTACATAGGCTATGTCAGACAACTCTTTAACAATTCCTCGTTGGGTCTCTTCATAAAGTGCGGGAATTACCGTGTTGCTTTAGTGTTTTCAGGAGGGGATTTTATTTTATATCGTGGCTTGAGTGTTTTAATCATACAACAAAATCCCGCACCCTCCACCACGGCAAAAGGCTGCATATCTTTGGCTATGAAACACCACTCCTTTCGTTATGCATGTTGCCCCGTCTGACTCACTGTAAGGCTGTTTAAAAGCTGCGGGGAGTAGAAGTTGTCCTGTCGACTCTCTCCCTTTCCTCCTTGCGCTGCCAGTTCTCCCATTGGGATGATGTCTTTGCAGATGAGCTGACATGTTAGTTGTGTTACTGTTAGCATAAACAACACGTGTTCCACAATGCTTGCACACTGTCGCAGTTTCGAGAACAACTTTAGTACCACTGTTATTGTAGGTCACTCTAACGGCAAAGTGGTCCCATACAGCAGACTGATACAGCGCTGCCGGCGCATTTTCTAGCTCCAACTCTTTTCCACTCGCCATGCCCACAAACGTCTCCACAGCTGACCCAAGATACTCTATTACTATCTGCTACATCGCTTCGCTTCTTCTTGTTTACTGGTGGTTGGCATCCTGCTCAGTACCGTACCTGTTGCTCTGGAGTGTACACACTTCACCTCGTTAGTAAATGAGAAAAAGAAGTTGTGCGTGCCTATGAACCGAATGGTACACACGCTACCCGAACC
Organism: Diplodus sargus; assembly: GCA_903131615.1. Taxonomy (NCBI): domain Eukaryota; kingdom Metazoa; phylum Chordata; class Actinopteri; order Spariformes; family Sparidae; genus Diplodus; species Diplodus sargus. Next base: position 995,834 of record CAEMYA010000062.1, on the reverse strand, counting down.
GTGACAAACGTACAGAACGGGATAGATTTTTTTGATGAACCGTTCCACCCCTATTAAGAATATCTGATGAGTTCAGAAACTCAAAGCATCAGTTTCTGGAGCGTTGGAAATGTGACTTAACAATCAATCAACAATCTTTTATTTCTTTTTGTCTCTACTAAAAATATAATTATATCTGGTGCAGACGACTGGTGTCTCAGGACAATATACATATATATATATATATATATATAGTTATCTTGGACATACCCCAGAAAAACCTTGCATATTAGTCATAAAGAATTTACTTACTATGTGTGAAAAATATTTGACATTTCCTTGTACTCCGTGCACGCAAGTACAAAGCAATATTGTGTTCACTTTGGGTAAGGCCTGTCAAAATATATGAAAGCAGAACAAAGCTATTAGGCTTGTGGAGCTTTCTGTTTCATTTGTCTTGATTGCCAGAGAGTGGAAATACCAGGTGGTCATCCAGAATTCACAGAACCACAGTTACAGACAAAAACTGACAGCAATTGAGTTGCAGTTACGCCTGAGTGAAATGTGAGCCATCATACCACTGCTGTTGGCAGTTGTATTGATAGAAACAGAGATGGTTGACTGAAAAACATGGCTGAAATGCATCTGGTGTAGAAAAGGGACATGATAGTGGGACGATGGAGCAATGATCTGTCAGAGCTGTGGGGTGTCAGTAGTCATGGGGTAACCGGGTTAAGTTGCCCTTTGAGTTTATTCGAACGGTGTCTTTGGTCCTTCTGAGCGGGAGACTTTCTGGAGGCATACAGGGACACGCCAATTTCTAAAAATGGACTCTTAACATTTTCACCCCGGACATTTAAGTTGATGTTAACATTTCTCAAAACACAGTAATTTAACTAGAATGCTGTATGTCTAGAGACTAAAACTGTCCACAGAGAGTAATACCACCTCCACCAGGACCCAACAGTCCCTTTTTATTGAACCAAGCCTAACCCAATAAAACCCAAATATATCCCTTTTTTTCACCGAGATCCATGCATTATCCCCTGAGAAAATAATACAGTTTAATGGGGTCTATTCTAGGCTTGGACCCATCATCAAGTGGGCCCCAAGTCGACCCCAGTCAAGTTTCAGTTTAAGTCCATGTTTGTGTGAATACTTTGAAGAAAGTGTTTTTGCCCAGTGAAGTTGATCTTTGACTTTTTCAATATAAAACGCAACACCTAATTATTTAGTCCTTTTTAAACATTTGTTCAACATTTCTCATGTTTTTTTAGAGGTCCTGGTGACCTTTGACGTTTGATCCCCAAATTCTAGTCAGTTTATCCTTGAGTCCATGTGGACATTTGTGACAAATTTGAAGAAATTTCCTCAAAGCTTGACTAACATAATTGTGTCCAGGAGAATGGGATGGATGTACGGATAACCTAAAAATAAATTGCTTCTAGCCATATCTGTCACTGGCAAGAGGAACCAAATGAGGGAGAACAGTCAAATCCTTCACACTGGCAGGAAAGCTGCTGCCAGTTCAACTTGCTACACTCAGATTTTCGCTGAACTACAAGTGAACATTTTGGCGATGGCCGTGTTGGAGAAACAGCTGCCTCTTTCTCTGCTGTGTTTGTTGTGTTGCTCGTCAAAGTCCAAACATATTGATGCTGATTGTGCTGACAGTTTATTGAATAGTTGTCAGGATTTCTCACTGTCTGCGTCGGGATAATGATGGAAATACAACATGTGGATGAGTGCAGGTGGAAGAACAACCTCACTCGCATACACACTTAACAGACACCACTCACTCTCTCCATCTGCTCCCCTTTATCAGCCTCTTTTGTTCGCCTTCGCTTATTGCTCTTTCTCTGCCTCTTGAATCAGAGGAGCATTGATCAATACATGCTGAGAAGTGACAAAGGCAAATAAGGAGCACTGATAACACATAAACAGACATAAAATCATTCTATTTCATTTATGACACACACACATACACATGCTGCACTCAATCAAAAGCCTGGTTATCGTGGAGGCAGGCTACATTGTATAGCCTGGACAACTTCACTACAGGGCTGACTAAAAGCAACACGTTTTAATGGGTTGCAGTTCCAAACCAGTTCCTAATCCTTTACCTTTTGGTAGTGTGTCTGGTTATGGACACTCCAGCAAATCAGCATTGGGGATTTTTCCTGAATTACTTTGAAAACATTCGGAAAGCATTAGTCTCTTGATACCTGGCTAGAGGCTCAACAGTTCCCCATATAGCACAGGACACAGCAGAGGAAGGAGTCACTTTGTGTTTAGGGATCAAAATATCCTGTCAGAGCTTGCAACCGAGTACTTGTATGTTATCCCTTTAGACATGGACTATCAAATTCATTTCAGGGGATTTGCAGCAGCATGACATGAACTGTTACAGTGAACAATACAGTCCAACAAATTGTTTATGTTGAATGGACTGGGCTTTGAATAGTAGTAAGTCAAAGGATCATTTGAATGGACTGAGATCACCAGCAGAGAACTATTTATGTACATAGCCAGTGTCGTTCAGTGTGCACATGTTTTGATCATAATGATTTTGATAATAGTCAGCTTAAAGCCATATTGGGAATCGTGCAACAGCCCAGCTTAGTTGAATCACCATCAAAATTACAAATAAAACATGAAGACCTGGATTACTGGCTGTTCAGTCTATACATGTGTAAGGAATGTCAGAAAAAAAAAACAAATGTATAGAGATATTTTTAAATGATAAGCGAGTTGAGCATGTTACTTATTACTTCACTTAATGGCACTGCAGACTGATGCTGGACTCACATGTGATCTCTCTATTGTGATTTCATGGGGAAGCAGACATAAACAATATGGAGATGGGATTGTATCGGAATATACCAATGTGATTATTTAGATCTTAAACATTAAACATGTTCTTATCAGGGCCCATTGAGTTGAGAGCCTGCATGGACAATAGCAGGACCCTCAAACTGAAGCATGGAATTCAGACGTCATCCATCGTATCATTAATAACTCCTATGATTTTACTTCATGGGTGAGAAACGTCTATTTTTACTTGCACAGAGACTCATAATTAGGTACAATTAGGCATTAAAGTGAGAACCCCTGTGTGGGTGAACAACGGGTGGTGTTATGCTTTAACCTACTTACAGTAATTGGGTCACAGTGTACCTATGAAGTTGGTGACAGGTGTATCTACAGTGAGTATGGAGGAAGTCCTACCTTATCAATGGGTTTAACCTGAACACATTACCAGCCATACGATGCAATATTTTTTTTCATTTGAATATAATATCAGCCTGTTTATAATCCTGTTGTATTAAAGGACCGATACATTCTTTGTGATATATTTTGATGCACTTTTAATAGCCTCAAACAATGCTCTATTGAATTATATTCTTCATCCCCTGCGGTCTGTATAGAGGGATGGAATGATAGGAAGGAAGAGCAGAATGAAAGCAGTGAGTGGATAAAAGAGAGGAGGAGGAGTAGGAGAGAGGTAGACGCTGTCTATGTGTCTTAGTTGTATCATTTATATGGGTGAGGAACATCATCCTGGTGAAAAATAGCAGCAGCCTTGTTCTAACAATGCGCTCTGAGTCATCCAACAACCTGTTAAATAACAAGTACTGGTAAATGAAAAATACAGGGACAGCGGGAGCTGTCTTACTTAAACAACATGGTCTGAGTCATGCATTGATCAACCAAATAACACTTGATTTAAAAGTAGTGTAATTAACATCAAGGGCTGATTGATATCCATTCACCTCAGTCTGTTTCATTCTAACACTAACAAAAGACAGACTTTGCCATTGCCATCATAAATGAATATTTTTTCGATATACAAAAACAGTTTGTGGCCTTAAGTCAGACCTCCATTTCCATTACGATTCCTACTGGCTTCTTGCAAGACCTGCCTGCTATGCCTCTGATTGGTTGCGTTCTCCCTTCTGTTAATGCTAACTGTTACAGCTTATAGCAATGCTTGATTATGTCTGTTGTTGTTTTTTTGTTGCTGCTTAGATGCATTGGTTTATGAGCTGTAGTTTCCCTGGTACACACAACAACCTCTTGGCTATTCTCGGGGTAGCTCTTCGCTATCAGAGTGTCTCTGGGCTATGAAGAGCAGATAGGCTGGTTGGCTGCTGCCAGAATACCCTGCAGCTGGTCTGCTAACTAACCCAGAGTCACTGCAGCTTCCATAGCCAAATAGGTTGCGTTTACCTGGGAAAATACAGCTCACAATACGCTGAATCAACTCCACTCCTCACCGTTGGTTTTACAAACCAGACGCAACCCATTTACACCAGACACCCACTGAACATACAGTTAGCAAATAGCTGGCTAGGCATCTAATTCTTGTGTCATTTTTGGTCTGATTGAATGATAAATTCACAGTGGCCCACTGACCTCCTACCCTCCCCTCTGGCTAATTGGGAACTGCGGGGCACCCACAGGTGTGTGGACAATGGAAGACAGCCGAGAAAAGGCATTTGGTCGTTGGCACAAGTCCTACTGAGTTCTCTTCCTCCTGTTGCCCAGGGCCAGGATTTGGCTGAATCGTGCGTTTTTGTGCCCCAGAAATACAAAAAACAGGACATTTTTTTCGACATACAGTAAATGGGGCACCATCTTGGACCACTGCATCCACTGCTCTTAATACTGCATATGGAGAACTGGGTAGTAAGCAAATAGGATAAGTACCACCTACAGAGGCTTTTTCATAACATGAATATCCACCAGTCTGTTGGATCAAAGCTAAATCAGTGAGTCAGAAAAGTCTCTTTCCCTATTTCTAGGAGACTGGTAACACATAAGGAATTCATTTTAAGCTCTCGAACATAAGGTGTGACTATGATGAAAATAATTTCTCCAACATGGTCCATCTGTTCTGCCCTTAATCTGTAGTAATGGTACACTTGAGAGGTAGAGAGAGGGGTAAAATAAGAAAAAAGAATGAATAAAAGGAATGTGGTGTGAGCTATTTGTAATTGTCTATAATTAATTGCCGTCTTATTAATCACATTCTCATCAACCTAATGTCTGAATTCGTGGTCCCAGAAAATGGGCCAGGAGGGGTGGTGGAGGTTTGTGTACTGTATGTGCATGTCACAAGCAAACAGGGTATTTGTGTGTCGCAGGGGTTTATGAAATATTTGGTTATCAAAGCAAACAGGCTTCATTAAGTCCAGCCTAATGACCTGTGTCACATTTCATATCGTCCTCACTCTGTCCCTTCTCTCTTTCCTTCATCTTACTGTTCCTTTGCTTTCACTTACAATTAGTACTTAAAGGGAAATTACACTGAAATTAACATTTTTACTGTGGCCCTTCTCCAAGACTTGATGACACTGCTCACATGTCAGTGTGCTAATGCTTCCTTGACAGAGTGTTGATTTATCACGACTTGTGAGCGTCTTATAGTAGGTGAGACTTTCCACAGACTCCATTAGGTGTGTAGGCATGTGTAAGTATATGTGTGAAGTTTTTCAAAGGGCATCAAATGCTGGAGGTAATCCTTCCACTGACAAGATAATAATGAGATTGCAGCCTCTAGAGAATTCAGTCTTCTTAGTGTTTATTACTAGAATGGCATGCCCAGAATAATTCACAAATGCGTGCTAGTCTGCGACCTCTCAGTTCATTTTCGATTTCCAAGGGGCATTATTAAAGGCTGCCGCCCCAAATAAATATGGATGCAACTGGATAGGCCTACAATCAATACACACAAGCTAAGGCGATTCTTGGACCGATGCCAAGCTCGAAAAAAATGGCAGTGTGGTCAAAAATTTTCTCATAGTTGAGCTAAACAATATGTGTAAAAAATGTGTTTCTGAAAACTTTTGAGGCAAGAAATAGTATGTTGTATGCAGTAACACAATCAGCAATGCCTATAGTTCAACACATCCAGATAGCTAAATTATTGAAAAGGTTGATTGTCAGTATCTTCCAGACAATATATGTCATCGTTCCCTAGGCAACATGACCAGTGCAACATAACAGCAACACACATACCAGACGTTACAGACTTACAACGAAAGAGGCACTTTTAAGATTAAGCTGAAAACAAAAATACGGTCAAACTCATTTTCAATGGGAGTGCATGGGACACTTTTACGCTAGCATTAAAATCGCTATTTTTAAAACACTAAAAAGGCTCGACACAACATGAAACTTTGTTCATAGTATGACCTGGGTCTCTTTTGGCGAGAGTTTCACTTTAAGGTAAGGTTTAGAAAAACATCACTTGGGCAAAAGTCACCATGTAACTTCTGCAACTTCTGTCACACACTTATCTTTTTTACGCTATGTTTGTTACCTATACTGCTTCTGCTCACTTTCTACTTCTCAGCTGCTGCAGCAGCTATAGGTCGCTGCCTTACAACAAATGTGAATATGGCTAGAAATAACCTGCTTTTATTTTCTACCTCTATGGTTGTTTTTCTGATGAGGACAGATTGGTTTGATCTGAGTTGTGTGAGCATGAACAGACCTGCAGGCTGGATGCAATTGGATAGAGCAGGACAAGTGACCTGACTTTTTTCAGTCCTCAGACATGCCCTATACAAGATAAAAAGCTGTGATTGGCCAGACATGGACAGGAAGTTGCAGGGAAATCTGTCTGAAAGGGGACGGTGGCCAGACATACTGCCAGAGCGAATGAAACATGAGCTTGCATATTCATCTGGTTCCCTGGGTAGTTCATTACACACCATATTACTAAAGTGTTACATGGAGCTAACAACACACTGACCCTGTTGCTATTCTTAGAGCCTTAATGCTGGTAGGGCTTCAACTGTAAATATCGTCCTGGGTGTTGGCAGTAGAGCAGCGTTCTTCCATCCTGGTACTCGGGGCCATAAAACACCTGATTCAAATAATGAGCCCTGAAACCTGATAACAACCCATTCATAATAATCAGGTGTGTTGGGGCTGGGAACAATAAAAACATGCAGGGCAGGGGGGGTTCCCAAGTACCAAGATTGAAAATCAGTGCACCAGAGGGAAGTCCATGTGGTCATTAAAATCAAAAGTGTGCATTCTCTCTAGAGTGTGAACATGCTCATCAATGATAAGCAGAGGATTTCCTTTGCTATGGCAACAGTGCATGTAGCAGCTGCTGCTGGCTGTTCCCTCAAATTTCAAGCTATTTCTTCAGCCTTCTTGTTCTAAACATATATTTACCTATGACAGATATAGATTCATCAGCGTTGGAGGTAGGCAGGTGTATAAAGACAATGACCATGCAGGCTTCCTCAGCTGGGGCATTTAAGTGACATTTAGCACTCTGTTTTGGTTTTGCAGCCCACATCTGCTTTACTTTTTTTGCTTCACTCTTGCTTTGAGACAGCAAATAAGCTCCAAAACCCCATTGTGCATGTAACCCTAACCCTCCCACCAAACAGCCAGACAAACAATGTTGTTTCAGATAATTCAGCTTATTGCAAGAATTTCCCATATTCAAGCTGGACAACGGTGAATTAATCTTCATTCATAGTCGCCTGGAGCAGCAGTGGAAACAAGTGAAATGGTTCTATCGGCAGTTACAACCACAGGAAATGAAAATATTGCCAGGGGGCCCAGGTGAAATAAAACACTGGCGAAATCTTTAAGTGACTCACACAGGGAGGGACGAGGCTGAGGATGTATTGGTAGCGAAAGCGATGACATTAAAATTCAAAGCAAAGGCGGAGAGGAGCGAAGTCAGTGTAGGTCAGACTGTCTGGCCAAATCAGGCCCGATGCGCACAATAGCACACATAAAGACATACAGTAAAACACACTGAGAGAAATGCAACCCACGCACACACTGAAGGAAGTGCCAGAGAGCACATGATGAATTTGTCTGGCTGAAGTGGAAATAACCTTCTCAGAAAAGATTCCCCTGTCCTCTCTCCCTTGTTACAAAGATACAAATGACTCTCAGTCAGATTATGTACCACAGAGAAGATATTCAGGTCGCTAAAAGGTTACACTGACATGTTTTATAATAGATCCAGTTTCAGTTTAGTTGCTCTATTACTTCTTTTCTCTCCCAGCTCGATTCGTCTGCCTTTCTCTGCTGTGTTCGATAATTTTTTATCTTCACATCTGCCAGTGCTGTTTCCTCAAATTTCCCATTGCACTTTTCCTCCGCTACCTTTGTGCTTCTTTCACATAAAGTGCGAAATAACACAGCGATGTCAAATACAGATCCTGAGGCGCCGACTTCTGTTTCAATGCTCTTGAGCAAAGCACTTAACCTGTAATTGCTCAACTGTAGCTGTTCATTGACTAACAGCAGAGAACAGTGGTGGAGCAAATTGGTGTTGAAAATGAACCAGCGCACTCAGCAAACCTTCTGAGGAGGAATTCAAGGAAAGAAAAACACTTCAATAATCAGATAATTGAATTATTATCTGCTCAGTGACTTTTAATTATTGTGATAAAAATAAATGAGTTCGTATGAGTGCGTGCGTGTGTGTGTGCATGTGGCAGCAGAAAAAGCAAATAGACACAAGTAACAAATGCACACACCTGCCTGACTACACAAGAGGGGAAAAGGTTGCCTTTTGTTTGAGGCCGTAAATCACGGTGTCTTCAGACATGAGTGTGTATCAGTCACACACACAAGCCTGCACTGATAGAGCGTTCCATCTTTTGCTGCATCTTTACAGAGTTTAAGGTAAACATGATGATGGAAATATGACATTTCCACTTCTGTCATGTATTAGTTTGATGAAGAAGCTCAAGCTTTAGTGGCCATGAAGGTCACATGTTTCAGGTGTGTCATTATGTCATGACTTAATGGCAAAGTCTGTTTCCATTACACATTGTTGTATTTTCTCTTACAACAAATCAACTTTTCCACCTCAGCCAAGTTAAAGAAAAACAATTCATTTTCATTTACGCTATAATAAGCATTAAAGCAGTTTAGGGACAGAACCTTTATAACTTTGACACATTTTCCTGTCACTTACTATACAACTATACAAAGATCAAGCAGCAACCTCTGGGGCTAAAAAACCAAGCCAGTGTATACCATAAAAACTGCAGTTTCTCATATAGTCACTGGAGGCCAGCTCCAAGAGCCAGTTGATCCTCATAAGGATCCAACTTTGCAGCGGAAATAAGCATGTTTACAGCCTGGCACTAAACACTTTTTTCCCTCTAAAGCTAATTTTTCCACTCATGACATCTGTAGGGAGGAATTTTTTATTCAACTCGCTCGTTTAAATTATATGAAGGCTTAAGGTTATGCACAATTAAGGAGTTGCTTTCAGTGAAGACCAGCTGTAAGCCGTCTGCTGGGGTTCACCTCAGCTAACTCGAGTCACTGGTCTTGACCTCTCGGCCGTGTTTGTGGTGTTGATTGCTTTTGGAGAATTTTAAATGCGAGTATTGGAAGAATAACACGGTTTGCTGTGCAGTTAATTGGACTAACAGATCAGACGGGAGGGACAGATGCCTGTGTTTTCCAATCTTTGTTTTTGCTTTTGGGATCATCCTCACTCTCATTTGTCAACCTGCCTGCACCGGCAAGCTGCAGAGACGCTGAAATCCACTGTTATGTACTATAATTCTTTAATGGAGGGAAAATGTACCTTAAGAAAATAAAGAGAATAGATGACAGAAAGAAAAGACACCCGACTGTTAGTACTGCTGTCAGTTGTTGCTTGCTAACTTAAGGCCAATGTTGTAGTGTATGGATTATATATCCATTATCAAAATCCAACCCCACAAAGGAAATGTGCCAGAACACACATGCCCCTGAATACACTTCATAAACACAAACACAGTGGAAAATAGAAGCAGAGCAGATTAAAAAAACACCCAATTTTAATAAAGTCAACCCAACCAGCAGTTCAAGTTAAAAAATGGTTATATTAGAACAAACACTCCAGAAGAACAAAAGAGACAAATTAAAGTTCTGTTCATTTCAGTCCACACAACAGAAACACTCCACTTTCCTGGATTTACTGGTAATCACTGACAGTTCAATCCAGTTCAAGTCTGTTCAGTTCATTCACCCCAAAAAATCCTCTGCTTCAAGATTTCAACAAAATATAACTCAATATAAGGAGGCATTACCAACCATGTGACAGTCAAGTCATGAACGAAAAACCCCAAGAAGACAAAGAAACAAAGATAAAACAAAATGATCACCAGGCTTCCGCCGACTCACAGGTACCGTAGTGATTGATAAGGAGCTGTTGTCTCCAGAGACTTTTACCTGTCGGATCCTCGACAGTTTCTTTAAATGTCCAGCAATGATGACACACACAAGTAAATATCACGGACTTAACGCAGGGCAAAATGCCTGGGCAGACTGACGGGGTGGAGGACTTGTTTCTTTGCCTTATTCGCCGGCTTCAGGCGCCATACTTCACGCTGTGGATCAACATAAAGTAACGGAAGGGGCTGTACTTCCCGGAAGCAGGTAAATCAGAGCCAGATAACTGGCTGACGGGGCTGGTGGGTGTGTGGAGCTTAGTGAAAAGAAAAATAAATAATATTTCCTATTTATAATCAATATAACTGGGTGATCGCCCCAAAAAGGAGAAACAGCTTGTCATTGGTGTGAGAAGACCCAAAGATCACATGAGGGGAAAAGGATGAAAAAGACAAAAGAGGAAGCAAACCAGGAATAGGCAACATAGTAAAAGAAAAAAAGTATGACAGGTGAAAGAGACAGACATGACTTAAAAGGAAAGAAGAAAAGTTTATACAAATATGAAAGGAGGAACAGATTAAGAGGAAACAAGATTTTAGGAGAAACACTGGAAAGAAGAGGAGAGGTGGAGGATACAACAAAAGGGAAGTGAAGAACCGCAATGGCCACTTGAATCACAACGAGGAGCATTAGACTAAAATGAAAAGAACGTATTACACCTGCTCAACTTAATACATCTTTACAGAAAATATCAAAGAAAATGGTCTCCTTCTGCTTCCTCGTTTTAATGAGGGTTCGCTTCATTAAAGAGGGTTGTGGATAATGGATTTTCCCCCCAAAAAAAAGAAAAAGAAAAGAGGACTGTTTAGAAGACTTATATGGATTAAATAACAGTGTATTTGGTTTATGATAACGTTATAACTTTATTATATAGCAATTCCAGGGTATATTCTGAAGTCTAACTGATTTTTATGTCTCATTCTTATCTTGTCAAATACTGACGATTTTTGGATTAAGACTCAAAAATTAACTTCTTCTTTCGGAAGATATGGCGTCCCTGAGACATGGTGTTCACCTTGAGTTCACAGTGATGTTGATCTTTGACCATGATCTATTCCTAAAGCTTAACAATTAGCTTTGGTGCCTAAACCAAACCTAACCCATAGCAGTATATAGACACATGATGCACCAATGACTGAAATCCATTCATACCATGCTCTCAGTAGCGTTCTAGACCCCAGAGAAAGCCCTGTATGTTGGTGCTCTCTCACTGAGTTCATTTCAAACGGACAGTAGTTAAGAGCTAATAGCCTTTTACTTTTGCCCCTGCAGTCTTCTGTTTAGTAAATGATCTGTCATTACAGTGCAGTCCTGATGTACAGCCAGCAGACAGGGCCAGTCAGCCACAGTATTAACCAATCAACCCACTTGGAGGCTGTTTTCATAAACAAGATTCCCTCCTCAGGGAGCTGGAACAAAACGCCATCTGAACTCTTCCCTCTCTTCTGTTGAAGCTGGCCTACAAATCTCTGTGATGTACGGTGAGTTCACAGTGTGGTTTGGGTTATGGCTCATGAGATTTTGAATGCCAGTGCTCATTGTCCTAAATTTTGGACATATTTTTGAAAAATATGGTTATGTGTTTGATTTGCGTGGGTTGGATGGGAGAAGATCGGTATCAATCAGAGATGCATTCAGACTGGAAGCAGAGGAAGCTAGCAGGCTCTGTGAAAAGCTGAACCATACACCTATCACCAACTCTAAAACTCATGAATAGACACTTGTCATAGTAGGAAAAGTACAAGTGTCATTGATAACATTAATGATGGCTTTGTTTATTCTGTGTTAATTTTATGATCTACACATGGGCTTTGATTTCTATGACATGCCTGCGTGTACAACATGCTCTCACTTTCAACTCAGGGGCTTCAAACTACGATACACTACCTGCCTCTCAAGATCAGTTTTGCATGTGAAGGGCTCTGTGATCAAGTTTCCAATAATATCTAATATGCAACACCCGCTTAAACTGAAAACAAACAAACAAACAAACAAACAAAACAAAGCCTCCATAGTCAAGTTAGTAATTATTCTCAACATACAACATCTGGTTGATCATCATCATTTTTTAAATATAGTTTTCTGACAAACAGTTCACATATTAACACATGACCATTGGACTGTTTCTCATGATGTCAATCACCCCCTCCAGCCACAACTCACACAATTCTAGCTGGTTATAGTGCTGCACTAAAGGGGCATTCAAGGAGTGAAGCTAGAGGTGTAACTACAGTGTCAGACATAGGAGTGGAAGGCCAGTGACCAGGCTGGAAGTAAGACCAGGCAGTAACTTAGCCTGTGAAAAAGGCCTATTAACATATAAAAATGACATTGTTTTGTCTTTAAGTTTGTTTCTTCATACACAGGAGTGTTTGCTTTGTTGTGGTTTGAGGGGGAACCACTTCTTAACAAATCAGATCAGCTCTCACTACGGCTAACAGTTTCCCCTTCCTGCCTCCAGTCTTTACGCTTAGCAAGACAAAGCAGGGATATCTTTTCATCTGTAAAAAAAGAGCAGAACAGAGCAGTGCAGGCTGCTGAATGAAACTGAATGAAACTGAGCAGGTAGCAGTCATTCAAATGAATTGAAAGGTTGATATTAGTCTGTTTTAGCTTCGCTGTTCCTGTTATCTTGTGCTATTCCAGCACTGCTCCCGTCCTGACGCAGCTCTGTTGAATGCTGTCACAGCGCGGTTTTCTTCACTTTTCAGATCAACATTTTATTTTTTCCAACCTCAAACCTGTCACTGATAAATTAAACATTAATACCACTGAGAAAAATGCATCAACACCACAATACCTCTCAAAAGGTACCGTTAGATAATTCATCAAGCATTTTTTAAAAGTGCGTTTGATCGTGGGTGAGCTTCTTTCTACTCCGTAAACTACTTTTATCCTTTGCATATTAGTTTTCTCTGTGAGACGGACGAAACAGATTCCAAAATGTCTTGTTCTCCGCAGGCTGCGGATAATAAAGCTGCGGATAAAATTTGTCAAAGTCTAGCCCAGAGTAGGCAAAGTTTGTTATTAATGTCTCAGTGTGGCTAAACTGGCGGAAGTCAATTTGCATAATCGGCCCACTTTTCTCTTTCTCCTCAACTTGTTTTGATGTTTTTTCATCTGTCTTCTCTTCTTGTTTTGTCCTTTTTGGTTGTTTTTCTTTGCTGGCTGCTCTGTCAGAGGTACCGATGTGTGAGAGACAGAAGGGTCTGCATCTTAAGGTTGCCTAATGCAATTAACTTGACCACTGGGTTTTTCAGAGTGTGTGTGCATGTGATTGTGTTTGAGAGAGGGAGGGTGAAAGGCAGACCCAAGGGAAGAAAGTTAACATCAATGAGTCTTATATTGAGCAAGTGTGTGTGTGTGT
>CAEMYA010000062.1:958705-982128 GCA_903131615.1 Diplodus sargus | reverse complement strand
ATGTGTTTGTGTCCTTCTTCAACATCTATGGACACATTAAACGTGTGTGTGAGAAAGAGAGGGTGAAAGCAAAGGCAGACACAAGGGAAGAGCGTCTACATCAATGAGTCTTATTCTCAGCAAGTGTGTGTGTGTGTGTGTGTGTGTGTAGGTGAAAAACATGTGTTTGTGCCTTTCTTCAACATCAGTAGACAAATTAAAGTTGTGTGTGCGCGTGCGTGCGTGTGTGTGTGTGTGTGTGTGTGTGTGTATCCATAATAAACCTCTTGACTCCCTTATTTTCCAGACCAGTGGCTGAATCATGTTGAATCATGTTTCAAGTGGAAAAAAAAGAACACAAAGAGTATCAAGTCACCTCGACCGAACACACACGAACACACACCCCGAGGAAGGTTTTAACCCTGACACCAAAAACAACAACCAATAACAATAAAACACCATTACTCAGATATAAAATAGAATATATATGGAAATGTGAAAAAGAGCTTTATGTTCCTTCAGTCCTGTCTGTACTAGCCGAATGAAAATCGACATTATAATTCTGGACCCAGTTGCCTGGCGTCTCAGTCTCTTCAGGACAACCAGAGAGGAAATGACAAATCATACTCATGCAGTGTTGTGTCTGTCCTTGTTTATTCCAAGTTGAAACTCATCCAAAAGTACCCAGTCACACCACAAAGTAGCCAGAGAAAGAAAGAATGCCGAGTGTCCTCAGGTGTTAAGATTCTTTACGTAATCTTCTAAACAAATAAGGAGATTATTCAAAATAACTCACTATTGTATTGTTATGCTGATGGACAACAGCGAGGCAGATCTCTGCCAAATCAGAAACTTGAACTTCAACCTTCTGATGAGGGCTAGATACTTTCTGTCTCTGACCTTTAGGGTTAGCAGCAGAGCTTTAGGGACAAAAATACCAAACCAGTTATCAGAATAGGCTAACTATTGGCAGCGTTTCTGCAAAACCACAAATAGGATGCAACTTTTCATTTCTTAATGTTGAAACTTTATGTTTGTTGGTGAGGAAAACAAAACATTTTGATAATGAAATGCTGGGCCTCCTCATACGTCCTGTAGTTTGACAGTTACAAATGTTGAGACACAGACTCGAACTGCGGTCACTGGTTTGCCAGCCTTTTTACCCGTTACTCCACCACCATCCCCTTTCACCTTCCCATATGTAAGCCAAAATAATGTGAACATGATTTGACATGATTTGTGGAAATGTCAAAATATGAATGTAGCCAATGACATTTACCAATTTGAACGTGCAGGTGTGTCAGTTATCTGTTAATCGACTGAAATGTCTCAAAAACACACTGAATGGATTGGCATTGCATTTACAGACATTCGTGATCTACTCCTACTTATTGTGTTGATCTATAAACTTTTCCTTTGCTTCCATCAAGAAGTTGACATTTGTGGTTCAAAGTGCCACAGTGGCATTAGGATAATGAGGGTAAAGGTTAAATCCAAATGAAAACACAGGAATGTATGAGTATACCACCCAAATTTCATAACTGTGATTTATTGATTCAAGGATATTATGGGTTGAAACTTTGCACATTATAAGGGCTGACTCTTATCCTTCCTCTTAGTCTTGCATTGTCGGTCTGTTTCCAGTAAAAAAAAAAAAAGTCAAAATAATCCTAAAATCAGAACTGACAAAAGCCTCATCGCAGCCTGTTTGGATGGTGTTTACAATTCTAACAGTAAGCTGCCTTTATCCAACTGAGGAACACAATGGTTTTAACTGTTGCTAGCATAAATTTGCATCGTTATGAATGTATTACTGAGGTTATTTTGAGGACATTTGTCAGACACACTTTCCCATTAATCGTCACATGGATGAGACAGACAGTTAATGCTTTTTGTCAGTTACATTAAGGTGCCAAACATATCTTGGGAAATCTGTATGATATATGTGTCAACGCACCACAGCTGTTTTGTATGCAAATGATAAAAGATAAATAAATACACAGACTATTTTCAACATAGGGTTCTCGTTCTAGCTGTAGCATATAACCTAAAAAGGTCAAATAAATGCAACCAAACATGAAATGACTTGATAGTCAATGATTCTTATCTCATTGTGTGTCTGTGTTTGTCCAGGTGATATCCTACATGTTACAAGTGTAATCTCAGTTACTAGTCATTTGAAAAAACAGTAATTTCTTCTCCTGCTGGTTTGAGATGTATTACACAGGAAGCATCCAAGACCGTCCTCCCATGAAAGATGAGAACAACTATCGTGTAGTTTTGACAGTTTGGTAACAAAGCCCTTTGGCAGCCAGAAGAATCATCACTCTTGTTTGTTGGGTGGAGGAAATTTGTCAAACCGTTATACAGCCACAAAGTCTGCATAAAGAGGAGGTCAGGATGGATAGTACAGTGAATGAAACCATGGACTCTGACACAAGACTTAGTATTGGCTCTTGTTTTCATGTTTCCTGATAGTCAACATTGGTTTTATCATCATATCCAAGTACACTTTTAAAACCAAACTATATCTTCTCCTAACCCTGACCCTAACCCTTAAAACAGATGTAGCCTCCTCAACCACACTAGAAGCACAAAAATCAAGCACAAAATAACAAAATAAACCCAATCTGAGCAAGTTAAAACATCAGACAGGCTTGACGCTCTGCTTCTGAAACCCTCCCAGAGGGTATGGGGTCATGCAAGGGGTTACCAAGTTGTTTTTGTACCTTGGGTGGCACTGTCAAATTATATTATCCTTATGATAGTAGTGTCAGATCAAACGATATTTATTTGAGTATGCCTGGAGGGCAGTTTGCCATTTAATTTGGAGGTCCTGTTGGACCATGTAAATATGTTGAGGGTACAATTAACTGTCTGTCAGTATAAGTAACCACCTTTTATCATCTTGACCCCTGTGTTGAGGGGGACTTACAAAATCAAATGCATGTAACGTGAACAGAACCACACACCTTAGCGTTTTTATAGACCAGCAACACAATAAGTCTAAATCCCTGAAAAACAAATGCTATTGTTTGTCAAAGCCTTTATAAACTTCCCATAGGAGCGTTTTTTTGACCTGGTGCCCCTATTTACAAGATCAATATCAGTACAGTCAAAAAGATGATATGGTCATCAGAAACAAATTGGGTACCACTATGATTTGGTTACTGGCCAGAAAAACTACTTGGTTAAAGTTGGTGGAAGATTGTAGTCATTGTTCAAAGGAACAAACACTGACTGGTGACATTATGCTGAGCAGTGTCAGTTGTTAAAGTCGAACACTTTGTACAGTCCATCACCCACCTCAACCTCCTCCCGAAGAGGTTATGTGGTGCTATTCAAATGCCACTTGTACTACTCCTCTCTTGTATGCTGTCAAACTTCATCAGGGCGAGAAAACCATTTTCTCTATTAATATTAACTTTAGCTGTGCTCCAGGCAGTCAAGGGTTTGGCGCCTTGCTCAAGGGCACCTTGCACACTAACTATGTTGCAGCCTGACTCTGAAAACTCTCCAAAAAAGTTTTCAGGTCCTGTGTGTGTGTGCTTGTGTGTTTTTTTGCCGTGCAATACAAAACTAACAAGAGTGTAAAAAATGAGTTCACCCAAGAGGGATTAATATATATAATTTCTTCTTTTTAACCTTCGCACCTTGGGTATGAATTTTCACAAAAACCCTCCTAGTTTCTCTTCTCATATTCAGACACAGTTTAACATCATTATGACCTGTGATAACAGCACTTTCCTGAAAAATGTCCTGAACAATAATTTTTAATTACTGAGTATTGTCCTAATGAAGAAATCCAAAGTCCCTCTGCAGGCAAAAACGTTTTTTTTTCTTCTTTTTTGTCTTGATAGAAGACTGTTTTCACATTGATTGCTCTAAGTGTACATTTTCTCTGATCTGACGGGAAATCAAATTTTTAGAGGCGAGTCTACAAGCATCATTTGTGACATCAGAAATAGTTTGGATGCCAATCCAGGTCCAATATTCAGTACAAGTGTGATGTGGATTTTGTAGCATCAAGGGCACATCTACTGAGAATTGAAGTTACATTTAAGTAGGGGACATCTTGTTATCTTGTGAAGCAGCTGGATTCCGAGATCACAGGTGTAGGTCAAAACATGATTTGGCCAATAAGCATCTTTTGAGGGAATAAAGGCAGCAGCTGCGGTTTAGATTTTAGGATGGCGAGAAGCAACTGCTAGCTTGTAAACAAAGGCACCCCTCAAAGAGGTTAGTGTGAATGCTGCCACAGCAGCAGTTTTATCAGGGCTGGACAACATTTCTTCATTAAAAGAAGAGCAGAGAACAACACAGAAGGCTTTTCTTGATGGAAAAAGATGTTTTCACTCTTCTCCCTTCCGGCTTCAGTAAAAGTTTGATTTAGCAACTGGCACAGCTGGTTGCGCTCTCCTACTCTTGACCTGATTGGTGGAAGTTTTTTGAAAGCGCTCCTTTCCAGATGGATTTGTGAAACAAACATTTTTGTGGAACAAACCATCTGGTGTGTCAGCTTAGACATCTTGTGTCCATTAGATAAAGGAGGAGGACTTAATGATTTAAATGCCTTAATACATGTGTGGAGGGGACCTGCGCAACATGGTCTTTGAGAAACATTGAAGCAACTATTCATTTTGCAGTTAAAGCATCGTATTTCAGTTAGAGCAAAGAGATCTGATTTGAGTTGAGAGGAAACGTTCAGCACCAACATTTGGTCGTCTGCATCACTGCCGGGTGAGAAGAGCTCCCAGCACCTCGATGCCGTGACCTTTTCAGGAATACAACTGTGCCCTGAGTCCAATAGCATGAATTGGTTTGGGGATGCAAAACCGAGACGATGAATACTAAAATTGGCATTATACAACTTTGACACGTTACAGTGAATGAGCCCTAACATTTAAATCAATGAATTCTCCCGAAAACAACCCTGGAATAAAGCGCTGCATGTCTCTTACATTGTGTCGGCTGCGATCTTTCTGTCTCGCTTTCTGTTTAAGTTGCAAAGTCATGATAATGGGGAAATGTGTGTATGTGTGTGTGTGTGTGTGTGTGTGTGTGTGTAGTAACCTCACCGAGCCCCTCTGTCTTTGGAGAAGAGAGCCAATTTCACAATGAATTAGGAGGTGAGTCTCTAACTAGGTCATGGGCCCTTAACGCATGCACAAACACACACACACACACACACACACACACACACACACAATACACAGTGTGTCGAATTGAGGAAGAACATGAGATGGATGGAGAGTAAAAGTGTAAGAGAGATGAAGGGAAGAATAAAATGCGGCACAGAGAGAAATGAAAGCGACGGAGGGAAAACTGAAGAGGAGTAGAGAGGGACATAAGAGAGGAGTGGAGCATTACAAAAAGGTGTAGAGACAGGCGGTGACAGATGTAGACGGAGCAAGACGAAGAACCTTTTAATGCATCCTGTGTCCTAGAGAGAGCGTGTGTGTGTGAGCATGTGTGTATGTGTAGTGTGTTATGTAATATTAGGCTTAACATCAGTCAAAGGAGGTTACATATATTTTGCACCACAGCAAATACCCGTCCGTCTGTCGTTCCATTGGCCACACGAACACAAACACTCATCTTAACACAGAGATCCTCAGCAGTGTTAAATCTAGCCTGAATGCTGTGTGCTTTGCTAACACACATTTTACTTTGAAATGCCTCTAAAATATGGATGAGACTTTGGGGAAAAATGGCTACGGGTGGCGTGAGACTGAGGAAAAGAGGAGGAAACAGAGGGAGAGAGCGAGAGAGAGAGATGGTCTGGGTTTATATTGAAGAATCGGTTGAGACAAAGTACTCAGAAGAACAAGATTAGGCAATGATGTCACCTGCTGAAAGGCTGGAAAATGACTGCTAACTGGATTAACTCAGAGACTTAGAACAGAATGAGAGGACAGAAACTGTCAGGTTACTTACAGAGGTGGTACGAAGCCGTGCTCAGAACGACTGACAAGTTTTTAGAGCTGGCACAATATCATGCAAGGTTAATGAAAGGACACAAGTGAAGTCGAACAGACGCTAATTCGCTGTAGGTGCCACTTCTTGTGGCAAAGATAAGTCAGAGTGACTTGAAAGGTTTAAAGAAAGGCTAGGAAGCGAGCGCCGCTAATGCAGTTCCAGCATGGGGTGGGAGGACAGAGTGCTACTTTGATGCATAATAGGCTGTTTAAAATATTGTTTATTGAGTCAATCAAGATTATGCAAAAACTAAATGTTTATTGTTATGAATATTGCACAGTCTCAGATACAACTAAAACTGACGGTATAAAGGATATGGGACTGTATTTTGAAATTGGAACAATAAATGATATTCATGGAGGTAGCCTACAAAATGGTAAGTCATTTCAGACCTCATTGTGGACAGTTTTTTATCAGTGCTTCTTCTTTATATTTCCTTTATTGCTGGTAACACAAAACTCTCAGTACCAGTATCTTTTCATGATGTTATTTCAAAATGTATGCATCTAAAAATCTTGTTTCATGCTGTCATATTTCCTAAGGCCAAGACCAGATGTACCTGTTGGGCAACATAGAAAATGATAGCTCGAGTAAGCCCTAAAAACCAGCAGCTAGTCTGAGATCTCGTTCTTGGGGTAGATAGAAAGGCCCTATCCTGTTTTTTACCCCTACCCCCAACCCTGCTTTGGTGTTTAATAGGCTAACATTGGCAACTTGCCAGTCTGCACTGATATCAGGAGAGCACAACTGTTGGAAATAGTTTATCATGTTTTACTTCACTAATACATTGTTAATCCGGGTTAATGTAGATATAATCAATAAATATTAAAGTTTAATAATTGTTTTATTACTGCTAGTAAAAAGCAAAAAAATCATAATGTAAACAGTGTGTGATGGGAGCAATTCTGTTCCTGTTGGTTTTATATTCACTGATGTTTAGTAGTTTAAGCAGGAGATAACCTTATAATGTACCTCAAATCATTTCAGAGCATTCTGATGTGAAATAAAAAAAAAAATTAAAAAAAAACTCTGCCCTCTAAAATCTCATATATCAGCTTTAAATCACTCGAAAATGGCAGATCTGAGTTGTATTCCCGCTGAATTCAGTCTTGCTAATAGAAGAAAACTCCCTGTTTCCAGTCAACAATTTCACCTCAGATTGGTAGTGGACAACCTTGTAATGTAACGTTACCTCAAATCACTTCATTCTGATGTGATATTAAAAAATACAGCCCTCTAAAATCTCATATGTCAGCTTTAAATCATCGGAAAATGACATCCGAGGGCTGGATTCGTTTATTGTCACATCAGAATGCTCTGAAATGATTTTCATATTTAAATTCACCGTGGGCATGATGTTTCAGCTTCTTAACAATTAGCTCACTCACCATGAAGCTAGCTTGTGTCACGTTGTCCTGGTCCACTCGTGGTTTGGATAAAACTGCTTGCTGGCCACTCAAACTCCGTCAAAGAGCAGCAACTTTATCCACGCGCGCTTGTCCTTTGAACGCATCCAGTTTGCATGTTTCGCGCTGTAATGAAGCTCAAGGTTATCCTTTTTCACAAACCAGGCACACAGGCTTTCCTTTCAGTTCCACGAAGAAGAATAAATTCCTCCATTTATCCTGGAAACAGCGACACTCCACATCAACTTTTGTTCCGTTTTAGCCAGCGCTGGTCTCATGTCGTTGTTGTCACCTGTCAGTCACTGAGGGCTCGACGCGGTGACACGCGATGACAGTTACGTTGATGTTGAGTTCAGTGACCTTGATCCTGGCCCGGAAAGACAGACACCCGTCCTGGGGGCATTTAATTGCACATTTGAAATAATTTTTCCTGAATACATTTTTTGTGGGCGTACTTATGGATTGCCTCTTGGGCCGGACCAAACAGTCTGGCGGGCCTTATATAGTCCGGAGACCGGAGGTTCCCCATCCCTGCTCTAGAGTATTGTGTTGCTCAGTTGTGATGCTGGTGGTGGTCTATCTTCAACCAACATTTACTCAGAAATCCACAGTGAATGATAAAGCAGTGGTCTACAATTTTTGGTCGTTTGCGCTCGGTGATTTTGTGATGGAGAAAATGTTTGTGACCCGGCACAAAGTGTGAAACCTAACTGCCAGAATAAATGGTGGTAATGTTTCTTAAAACCACGTATACGTTTAAACTTTACATTTCTTTATGTTACAGCTTGACAACGTTGTACTTAACGTACGGTTAGGTTTACGCCCACACCCACTTGGCTAGGAAAAGAAATCATGTTTTGGCTTAACTAGTTCTCTCGCCACGGACAAAGCTGGGATACGTCTAGATGTTTTGTCAAACTTATTTGCTTTGGTTTCACTAACACAGCAGGAAAATGTCCCTGTTAAAAATACCATCTTGAACAGTGATGAGGCATTTTTTTTTTTTTTTTTTTTCTCATATCATGTATCACAGTACAATGAGCTCACAGGCCGAGAGCTGCCAGACCAGTGGCTGGTACTGATGAGCAGTTGGGTGAAGGACTGTGCCATCCAGCAGATGTAGCCACCACTGAGTACATCTCGGCACATAATGATAGCAATATGATGCATCTCAATCATTTACTTTACAGCTGTGAGAGCAGTAGTGGCTGAAGAAGTAGATATTACTAATGCATGGCGTGCCTCCACACCAGCAGGTGTCAAAGAAATCAGTGATATCAAATTTGCGCTGCATTACCTGATTGTTATACTTCTGAGCCCCTGCTGTGCTTTCCCCTCTTTTCCACTTAAATTAAGTCCAATCCAATCTAGTCGAGCTCACCATGAGAATACCAAAATGATGCAGACCAGTGAGTAAAAAACCTGAGCTGTATCTGTGGCCATCTGTAAGGGCAACAAAATGCTGCTGTGACATGTGCCCTGCTGTCAAAAATGAAACTTCTAAATCTCACAGTAATATCGGCTCTGTAAACAAGTGTTTTTGACCAACATCGTTTCAGATTACTAAAATACACAGTTGTTTCAAAAGGTCTGAGACCAATCAACAAAACACACAGCTTTTGCCATTTCCAACTTATGCTTAACTGACATCATTTACCCAAGCTGGCATGGACTTGACAAGTTTATGCAAAACCGGATGACTCATGTCTGCACAGTATGATTTGACAATGATCCAAAGAGCTTCTTGTGATATCACAGAATGCAGGTACCCCGATAAATGTTTAAAGGGGTTCAGGTTCCGGTGACTGTGGTTGAAAATCCAGGACAGTCAGGACTCCTGGGTCTACTTTGGTCTTTGAGTAGCTCTTGCGAAACTTTTAGGTGTACATAACTTGTGGATTCAACTTTTCAGTTACAAATTTTCATTTCATTATGCAGCCCTGTGTTGTATGAGGACATGACATGCCTTCAGTCTGATCCTCAATGCTTTTATGACCATTTCCTAACACGTACAACCGCGCTTTGATTTTCCCCCTGTATAACAACTCTTTAAGACAAGAGCAAACACAGACACTGCATCAGATAGATCATGATAACCCTGCTTATGTTTGTATGCGCAGGCTCGCCGGGCAACACACACAAGCTCTCTCGGACACACTCCCACGCACGCACACACGCATGCACACACAGAGCTATGGTGCTGTAGGTAGCAGATTGCTCCTGAAGGCAGCTCAGGGCTGATGGAGCTCTTCACTGTGGGACATGACAGATATAAAAACAAGATTAGAGAGTTCAATCTGTCCGTGTCTCTCTCTCTGTCTGTCTGTCGGCACAGAATTTCTTCAATAAAAAAAGGTCTTTAGCTTCGCCTAAGAATCTATCGTTTGATCTTTTTTAGAGAATTAATTCCTTTGATGAAGATGGAAATCAGGGTTGAAATGCACCTATTACCTCTGGCTTCATGGAGGATTCTTATTAACCCTCTGTTATCATGTATTTATTCTCTTAAACAGTTTGACTTATTTCCAATTTTCCACTTAATCCTTTCCATTGTTATAGCTTACTATTATTTAATAATATATACTAATTTATGATTCACTGACATATCTATTCTGCTGTATGAGCTCACAAGGTTGGCCCAGTTGAGAAAAAGAACAATTATCTCAGTTCAAAGTAATGATGTGGGAAATAAAAGATTAATGATGAAGCGTTTTTTTTTTTTCATACACATTAATGTGATAGAGTGATCTTTCAGCTTAGTTTTCATCCACTGAATCTACGCTTTGTGGTTTATCTCTCCCTCCAGCTTAACTGTGAAACTTGAGACAAGACTAGAAATATCTACAGTCATGCTATCGGCTCTCTGATGCTGCACGGCTTTGGGTTGAATGCCCACTTCAGAATGCAAAGTCAGAATGACAATATCAACACACAGATGCTAAGCCGTTTACCACGTTCACCATCTTAAGTTTAGCTCATGAGCATACATATGTACAATGTACAACTGAGGCTACTGACGTTTCACTAGTTTTATAGGTATTTGATCATAAAACAAAGAATCTGATACAGCAACATTTTTACATGTTACAATTTAAGGTGAAACTCTCACCAAAAAGCAACCAAGGCTTTATTTGTGAATGTACATGAGTCAAACCTTCGCGTAAAAATCAAAATTGCTATTTTTAAAACACTAAGAATGCTCGAAACAACATGAAACTTTGCTCGTAGTATCACCAGGGTCTCTGCACGTGAACATGAGCATTGAGCACATTGTTTGTGTACACAGAGTTTACTAAAAAGAAGGTTTTTGAACTACTCACATCAGCAGCTGTATCTTCGGCGTGCCGCCGTCATGGCCGACAAAAAGTGTCGATCCCCGAGTGTAACAGGAAGGCTTGAGGAGCAGTCCATCATTACTCTCCTTCCTGTTAGGTGCCCCAGCCCTCCATTGAAAATTAGCTTGCCCGAAACAAAACTACGGTAAATCTTGAAAGTGCCTCTTTCGTCATAATTATGCTTTTACACAAAGGTTTGACTCATATACATTCACAAATAAAGCCTTGGTTGCTTCTTGGTGAGAGTTTCACTTTAACACCATTTTGACCACTGTCAAGAAAATGTTGCCTTTTCTCCTGCTCTGCTTTTGTTATAAAGTGAAACAGAATTAGATGCATCCGCTTCTTATCGCCTAACTATGTAGGCAGATTCAACTGCTGGCAAAATATTAGTTGTCAACCAATGTAAGCAAGCTCAAGTTGCACTGCCAAATGAAATTAAGCGTTTTCTTCCCAGAGAGTACGATAGACTGGATTAGATTCATGATTGCTTCAATGGTTTTCACATTTTTCAGACCTGTTCGGTATCCCAACTGGAGTATTTGACGTGAACTGATTGACCTTTCATCTGACAGCTGCAGCTTGTACAGCCTGCTGCTGTCAGAGTCCTCACTCACACTCAGAAGGTCTGACACATTACACCCCTCCTTCAATCACTGCACTGACTTCCTGTTTGTCAAAGGATAGACTTTAAATTCTCACTTCTTACCGACAAAGCACTAAATGGTCTCGGGGCCACAATGCATCTTGGATGTACTTCTCTCTGGGGCATGTTAGCTCAGTGTTGCCAGGATCAAAACCAAGCAAGGTGAAGCATTTCATGAAGGTATGGTATTTCACTTTGTACAACACTGTTGGACTCGATAAATTATGAAAATCGGTAGAGCAGAACTCAAGATACCACCTTTCTTACCCCACCCCCGGTTTCTCCTCCCTTTTCAACTCCTTGGGACTACATTACCCACAATGTAATTAAGCCACTGTAGGACATCACTAGAGGCAATTTATCAGATTACATGCAGATTCCTCTGGAACCACAACATTTTTTGCCACTTTTTTCACAAACACAGTAGAACTACCTAAGACCTGTAAATCGGTGGAGTATGTTAGACATGTACAGTGTATATTTATAGAACATTTATTGTAAGGACTATTAAAAACTAACTTCCTGCATTAATTCTCCTTTTCCATCTTATTTCACTCTGTTGTCTGGTTCATTCCTGTTCCTCTCTTGTTCTGTTCCTAATCCTATTTCACTTTTTTTCTTATTTATTTCCATCTATTCCTCCCCACATCTCTCCCTCCATGCTCCTGTGCTGACCCCAAGTTGTCCCTGTGCTGTCCTGATCAGATATGTTCTACCCAGCGGACCGTGTGTGTGCTCCATTTGTTTGTGTGTGCTTGCATTTCCCCGAGTATTTCTGTGTGTCTCAATCTGTGATCTATTGTGGAGCCATTTTCTCCCCCAGGCTACAGCAGTAATACTATATGACTGTGTGCTCTCTGATCACCAGACAGATCAGACAGCATTACTAACAACTGCATGCTAATGACTGCACACACACGCACGCACGCGCACACACACACTATTCAAAGACCACAGAGCAGTAAAAAGAAACGTAGTTTCTTTAATTATTATAATAACAGTAGTAAGAAGCTTACTGGGTCAGTAAGGTGATATTCCTCTGTTTTCATTGGTCCTTGTTCACAGTGCAAACATTAGCATTATTCTAATTAAAAACTGGGTACAGCAGTAACCATGTTCAGTCGAAGCTCTGAACACATTATGGTATTTACTTACTGGGGTCTTAAGAACCCTTATTTAGCTTGCTAAAACTAGCAGAACCATTTGTATTGTTTTTTTTTTAAATAATGTCGTCTAGTGCATGTCTTGATTAAGTTCTCTGTCTTCCACAGACAGCTCTGTGTATTTTAAGTCCCTGAAGCGATCGATTTATGTACCTCTGTCTTTTCCCCTCTCCCCCCAGAGTCGTGATCTGGGTCGTTGACATGAATGGGCTAAAAAAATTACTAATAGACTTCACCAATTTTTGCAGGATCGTTTCAAATGTTTGACAATTGTATTGCAATTACAGTAATCTGAACGATGCCATAATCACATTCTGTACATTCCGCCTTTAATAGTGAATATCTGCTGCTACTGAAACTAGTTTGCTCTTTTATATTTTCATCAGTAATATAGTATTAAAATAAAGAATGCAAGACAACATGTTTTTCAAGAAATTGAAAAAAAAAAATCCCCCAAATACAAGCACAAGACAAGAAAGTTTATTCAAGTCTGCTAAAAGTGTTTCAGAGTTAGTCAAACTGAAAGTGTCTAGTCAGCCTGTACATACGGGAGTGTAATGTGTCAGGCTGCCACGGTGGAAATGAATTCCTGATGACTTAAAATGAGTCAGAATCATCCCCTGCCATCTTTGGTGTAGGACTGGGACAGAATCATCAGTCAGGCAGCCAAGAATTACCAGTGTCAGAGAATGTCAGGATGCTGAGCTTGAAAATGGCGGTCAGAAAAATGATACAAGCCGCGTTCAAAGAGCCTGACAGGAGCAAGTGAGACTGAGTGACTGATGGTAAATCCCACATTTTTGCAGTATGTCTGTCTGCTATTATGGAGGCATGTTTACACTGAATTTGTATGAAAGCAAACAGATGGTTTCATAGATAGGGTTATCTTGTATTAGGGCATACACATTTGGTACATCTGCAGGGTGCAAGTCAGGCACTGTTGCAGGTTGCGTGCTACAGTTTAGCAGATCACTAATACCACGAATACCAGCGTACACTGCTCCCTTCACACAGTGTCAGTGTCACACGGTAATAATTTTTTTCATTTGGTCTTTTTCTTTGAAATATTAAGCCTTCAGTAGCCCCAGGACAGCAGGTATTTAGACCTATGGTGAAGCAAAACAAGCCTCGCACATGTTGCACAATTGGTCCAGATCAGGGTTGCCAAGAATAGGGCCTGTGAGCCAATGTTGGCTCGGCATAGAACTGAATTTGGGCTCCACTCTGTTTCTAAAATTATAATAATGTTTATACAGGATCCCTAATGATGATTTTTTTTTAAGTGCAACACCACCCTCGTTAAAACAGATCCCAGGTCTGTAACAATTTGTCAGAGGTAATGAAGGTGCTTACTTACAGAACTCATTGTTATGTTTTGAAAGCTTGTATGTTGAAGTAGACATGTATGTAATGCTGTGATCCTTCCCTCTCAATGATGTTACATGTTGCACAAATAGCCACCATTCACCCTGTTCCAAGACGCTGTACCATCAAAATGGTTCTGAAGCCGTTTTTTAAGGTAAATGTTGCTTTAAATAAACTTCAGATTTTGCAAAACAGTATAATACAAAAGGTGTTTGCCTTTTGCCTGTGGCTCACCATTAAGTTTCCGTTCTGGCTCTCTAAGGGAAAACATTTAGACCCCCCCTGATCTAGACCCAAGACCATCCTGGGGCGGAGAATTGACAGTGTGAGCAGCATTGTAAACACAAGAGATTACCCCAGCTTTAGAGTACACTTCCCGTGGGTGCAGCAGTTAATTAAAAGCAGTAAATGTTTAAGAAGTAACAGTAAGATGCTTTGAAAGAAGCCCATTGAGAGTATGACATTTAGAACACAGGTTTTTTCCTCAGTCTTCAAGCCAACTTCGGGTCTATTTCAAGCACTTCTTTTCAGCTAAGTGTATTTTACTGGAATCAACATCATAGCCAGCAGCTGATCTGCAGGCTCTGCCTGTGTCTTTACTTTAATCTCCATTTAATGTTGAAAGCACAGCGATAAAACCTGCTGCCAAGAGACACAGACCTAACTACAGAATCAAGGACAGAGATGTTTAGCCAAGGCCTGGCACACGCCAACAGATGTCTCAGAGGCTGGTTTCATTGTGCTGTCAGAAAATCTCGAGCTGAGGTTGAAGAAACCCCTGTTTGCCCCATGTGAGAGGGATCAGTCCTTTACAACAACAATATTGCTGCTGAAACGCTTGAGTACCATGATATAGTAAATCTTCCACAAATCTGTCTGTTTACTTTTACAGCTAGTCAGACGTCAAAGATTGACACAAACACAGATACACTCACATATAGTATATATTCATGCATGCGGGCAAATCTCGCCGGTCATGAGCGCTGGCCTGGAATGACCAAAGAATTAGCCCTGAGCTCCGTGTGTTGAAATGGAGAGAAAAGAGGCAGACAGAAAGCGGCAGAGATCTAAATGTGGACGGATAAAGATAGGAAGGGGGAGAGCGAGGCTGAGTGAGGAAGGAAAGTAATAAGAGACATATTCCAGCTTCCTAAACAGGACAAGATAAATTGGCCTCTCGGCAGTTGGCGTGTGCAGCATCCAGCTGACACGCACAGTCAGAGATACACACACAGACACATCCATTCATGCTTATATTACATCACTGAGTTCACCATGTTAGTTTGATTCCCTGCTCGCTTCTGTAAATCATCTGATGATGACCACATAACAACGCAGGGCTAATGGAGATTGACTATCGAGTAGCATGTGGAGTTTTCTTGGGCAGACATCAAACTTCATGACCTAATGTCGGTGTATGGTAAGAACAATCGAACGGATGTTGGGTTTTTCAGGCTTGTCGCATTATGTTGGTCATGGTTTGCCTTACGCTGACAAAAAATCCCCAAGAGACACAATTTGAAACCTGATAATTTACCGTGCTATGTAAATTTGGGCTGGTGACGTTAAGCATTTCTTTCAACATATTTGCATATTTTGGTTTCCCTTGGAGTCATGTGCCCACATTGTGTCTTAAGAAAATTCCTTCTCTTCTCTATTTGATCCTCTACAGCATGATTCTCTTCCTGACTTTAGGTAGCTGGAATTTGTTGTTTTTCTTTAATGTCGCATCTGCATTTGCTATTTGAGATATGATGCAATGACTCATATACCAAAAATGAACGTATAGGATGTAGGATATTTTTAGAGATAATTTGGCTTCTGCTAGTATAATTTAAATCTTCTAAGAATGGGGCTCCTGTTCTCTTAAAAGGAGACCTATAATGCTCATTGTCAGGTTCATAATCTTACCTTGGGTTACGAGTAGGTTTACATGCTTTAATGCTAAAAAAAACCGCATCTGTTTTCTCATACGGTCCGATGCTCCAATACTGTATTCTGCCTGAAACACTACATTTTTGCTCCTGTCTCTTCAAGGACCTGCAAGACAACATCCAAATGTGTGGGGAAAAAGTCAGGATGCATGTTAAAGTGCTTGCGTGCGTCATAGGAAATATGCATAGCGTGTTGTCAGTGCTTGGAGGCATCAACATGCATACTGCACGTGCACAACAACCAAACGTAAGCAGGAATGTGCAGACATTCAGAGACACCATATGTATAATTCAAATACAAATGCACAAAATGGTGCCAGGACTATGGATGTACCCAGTTGTTTTAGATGTGTATTGTACATTGAAGGAAACTTTAAAAGTGCTGTAGTAATGATGAATGATGTATTGCTGAGTCTAGGCATCTGTCAAAAATAATGGATGTTCTGGATTCAGTGAGAGATCCATTGCAGAAAGAAAAAAAAAAGCAGACAGAATACATATTCCTGTCATGATTCAAGTCCACTCTGTTTCTCTGATGGCAGCACCAAACCACTGAGAGTGACGTCGTGCACATGTAATTGTTCAGTTGAATCAGAATGATTGAACTGATACTTAAAACTCCTTTTTTAAGAATTCCAAATCTGTAAAATCCTGACGCTTTGGAAGTGTAGGCTGGCTTGGCCGCCATCCCAAAGCGACAGTTTATATGATGGGTGGGAATGAGACTCAAAAATCAAACAAAATCTGAGCTTTAAGTACAGTTTGTTTGTGCATGCCTCACCCAATCTAGACCCAGTACCTTCACAATTTATCTGAACTGTCAAACATAGCTGACAGAATCAATCCTATCAGGCCTGTATTTCCCTCATTATATCTGTATAACATCTCCATTGCTATTGGTAATTAATCTTCTTGTACCTCCCTTGTACCTTTGTGGTGTGCCACAGGGCTCAATTCTAGGACTGTTCCGCGCATTTGTATGTCAAGATCACAGTCTTGTCACTGTCATTAACAGCCTTTTCGAGGTTCAGTGTTTGAGGTACAACAATTTTACAGGAGCTAAATTACAATAAATCTGAGAGTGTAACATTAGGTTCCCTTTATCCATAATATCCATTTCACCCTGTCAATTATGTTACCTCAAAGTCCTTTCTGACTCTGATGCTTAAGTCATCAAGGTTATACAGTAAGTTATTGACGCTTTTATCTCATTCCATTCAGATTGCCGTTACTCCATTGAATCATGTTTGAGCCAGAGTTCCCAGTTGGCACTTTTAACTGGAATAATCCCTGACTCGGAAAGTCGGATGCACTTCACCAACCCTGACCTCAAAATCCAAGATGGCTGCTTCATAGATCAACAGCTTTGAAAGCTCTGTCTTATTTATGTCTCACTGAATCAGTCTTAAAAACAGTTCTCTCCAGCTTCTATCTGTAGACAAGTTGCTTCAGTTTTTGTATGCACAACATACCTTGTAATGCATTGTTAATAAACTGGTATTGTAAATAACAGCTAACAATCTCAAACCTAGCTAAAACTAGTATTCCAAATTATTAAACTGGAACTGGAACAACTCGGGTATGATGTCATGCCCAGCACCAACATTTAACTTCTGAGATAAATGTAACCCACCATTAGTCCAAAGGTTGGAAGCAAGGATTTTAACAAATTCAATTAAGGGTGACTGAATCACTTCTTTATTCGCCTCCCTTCAATAGCTACCAGATCATTTACACTAGGCCTAAACCGAATTACAACTGTGACCTCCTAACCCCTCCTGACCAGGGCCACAGCCGAAACTGGTGAGCGTCTTCTGGCTGTTTTCGAGGTCGAGATGCTTACATGGTGGTTAATCATTATAAATTCAACTTTATCCAATCCTACCCTCCCCTGTCATATTCATGCCTATTCAATGCTTTCTCAGTCTATTGTATAGCATCCTTTTTTCACACCCCTCCCATTCCATCCTCTCCTGTCATTCCCTACACTATTTTTAATGGAGCCATCTATCAATCCATACAGGAAGAAATATGTCTGCATTAGGTGTACAAAATGTATAGCTCTAATCAATGTTGTTTTCTTTCCATTCATCCATGCAATGTGTCCTACCTGTGACTTTGAGTTGTGTTGTCCGCCGCACCAGTCTGGATCCATACTGTAATTCACATGTGTAATTTCCCCCATCGCCCTCCTCCACCTCAGGAATCCAGATATGTGTGGTGTTGACTACGATGGAGCTTCTCCATTTAACCTGCTCACACTCCTGACAGAAGACACAGACTGAGTTATGTACAAAAGCCTACAGACGACCGAGATATGGTTAATCGTAATTTCCTTGCATTTATTGTACCTTATACCAGGTCATCTGTGGTTGCTTGTATGGAGCCAAATAGTCTTCTAGATCAGGACAAGTGATCATTTTGCTGTGGGTTATCTCAGCTTTCTCCAGATGGCGGATTTTGCTGCTGAAGCATTTCCCCTCGTCACTCTCCTCCACAGTCATCGACATGGACACTTTCATGCAATATGTGGCGTTCCTAAACAGATCATAAAACACAACATTGGGAAACTGTTTTTACCATGTTCCTCTACTGACAGCTTTGGCAGTAGGAAGAGTTCCTGAGAAAAGAGGCTCAGAAAAAGTATAAGATCACTGAGAAAATCCCAAGTTGCAGTTGTGGATGTGGCCAACTCAACATCTGAAAAAATCACAAACTATATGGAACTATATGCAGTCTGTATTTCTAAGGCAGGTCAAGCACATGAGTCTGAGTGAATCTGTTTTGAGTAAATTCATCCAAGAGTAAAAAACACCACTGGAACTGTGTGCAAAACACTTTTGAGAGCTGTTTTCATGGTGATAGTATTGGGTAGACCGTTGTTGTTGTTGGCACTGTTGTGGGTATTTTGGTGAAATTATAGTCCCTCTGACATCTCAGTGTGTCTCTGACAACATTGAAGAAATTGCCATCCAGAGCAGATTGCAGGTTGTATGACCTCTAACACACACAAAGATAACATAATGTCAAGACAGATGAAACTGTAAAGCCACAAATGCAATTCCTTTTATTGCAAATAACCTGTTTTGTTCAAAAAGTCAAGTTGAGATGGAGTGGATTTGTTCATCATGACAGAGAGTAAAAGTCGGTATTTGGTTTCTAAAATTTCAAGCAGATTTCCTGCTTTAAGAAGCAAAATATCAGTCCTAATCATTACTTAAGTCCACTGTTGATCAAAAGTACAAAGCTCACTTTCACCAGAAAGAAAAAAGCAATTAATTATTTCACATGATAATTGCAGCTTTGCAGAGTCTGCTAAAATCTAAGCCTACAGGTGGATCTGTGTTAAGATAAATGGCTTAAAACATGGTATTAATATCAAGCTGCCTTGTTTCAAACTGAGCGTAAAAGCAGCTGAATGGTAGAGCAGCAGAGCAACGTTGCATCAAATCGGCTGCTTTTCAAAGGTTGCATTACAATTATGCTGCAGTGTAGCACAACTTGACTGCCTGCTGTCTGCCCAATCCATTTTAAGTCGAGAGGCTGTTCTAAAACCAGACAACCATATGAGGAAAAGCACTGGCGTTACCAATAACATTATCAATGGTCTATTCAAGTGTCCAAGCAAGACATGACAGCCGCCATTAACTGCATTACTCACACCTGTGCTTTAAAAGGTAGTATAGGCTCAAACTGTCTGTGTTAGAGAAGTTGAAAAAGATGTTTAAAGCTTTAGTGCACTAGCCTGTGTTTTCTGACTTTGAGGATTATTCTCGTTGTTGTCTTTTATTTTCAATGATAAGAGCTTTCTTCCAGAGCCACTGTGATGAATGATGATGAACTCCTACTACTACCACTACTAATCCTGACGTCACATATTATGACTAATGGACCAAGTAAAAAAAATAGATTAGTGTAATATTTAAATACATGGTGTCAAATTCCATGATATTATTTCATGCTAATTAAACACTGAGCAAACAGAATGTTTACAAATTGGTCAAACCACATTCAAGGAATTGACAGTTTCAAACAGTAAAGAAATGATACACAATGTGTGCCAACTGTCATCATTCTCACCAGTGTTTCCCACACACAAAGTTTACTTTACCATTTGGCGATCCATTTAGGCATTGTATAGGCCACTTTGATTCTTTTAATCTGTCCACAAGAACAAAGCCACCCGTGATCGAGTGACTAGATGACAATCATTCCTTGCAGTTCCCCTCCCATCTACCATCACACATGCTTGGCAGAGAATGAGACACTCTCTAGTGTTACATCCCTCCTATAAACACGCAGATTGTGATGTGACCTCTCCTAGGTCTCCTTATGCTTTTGTTTTGTACAAACTGTAGGTGCACCTGGTTGGTGCGATGTCGTTTGACACGCGTTGGTTTTGATTGGCTAATTATTGACAAGCTTCTTCCACACATGGCTGACTTGCTGTTATGACAACAGAAACATGGTTGAAAAAAACAATAATGCGTTTAAGTGCATTTTTATGAAAAAAAAAGAGAAAGACGTCACTGCTGACAAGCAAAGCAGATAGTGATGCTGGTATAGAGGAAAAGGAAGAGAAATCGAAGAGGTGAGGAGAAGCAAGCCAGAGGTCTGCATGCATCATGTGGACAACACTATGTAGGCCTAATGTAGGCAAACTGTTAAAGTCACAGAAGGGTTTACACTGAATTTAAGTTTAAAGCCCGGTGTGTCTAATAGAGATGCGAGAAGAGAGTACATTCTCCTTTGTACGGGACGCTGGGGGTCATGACGTGTTATCTGACACCCTGGTAATGAGACGAGGCCGGGTTAGAGTTCTTTACGTCACCACAGTATCTCCCGACATCCTGCTGTTATGATGTTACATGTGTGACAGTATGTCCTTGAGTCAAATTACCTAATGAAATAAAAAAGAACAAACTTTGAAGTTTTTTCTGACGTGTGTGATGCAATGTGTTTTCAACATCATTTTGGATCTTATCAAGGTGATTGTAATTGTTTGTGTGGGTGCATGTGTGTGTTTTGCTGTGTGTGTTCCCAAGGTTCCCAACCACTGTCCCCTCACCTCAACTTCTCATCGAGGTGGATCAAAGAGAACATTGGGAGTAAGTACACAAACTCAAGTTTGGCTGGGTAAGGGCAATGAAGACTGAGGAGAAATCTGGTGGAGAGATTGCAAAGGAAGAGGCGGGTGGCCCAGATGTGTGAGAGTGTCTGAACCACATCAGAAATGAAGTGCCCCCCGAAACGTCTGCCTATTCTTTGAACCAAAGTGCAACGACTGTCAGGTGCAGGTTATCTGAGGGCTCTCACCATGTTGGGGCCCAACTGATTCAAGTTTTAACCCAGTTGTCATGCCTCAGACCATATGCACAGTATAAGAAATACCTTTAAAAATAGTATATGTGCTGCCATATGAAAGCATATTAATTAAGGCGACCAAAACAGGTCCTAGGGATCCAGGGAAGGAGTGATTTTCAATTGGATTTCTTCAAACCTAAGTGACACTTAATAAACATTACCAATCATCCGAGCAGAGAAAATAACAGAAGCAACTAATCTTACTTCTATTTGCATTACTTACATAATCTTTAAAAAAAAAGTTGATATTTTATTCAGTACAAGATGACAATGGGCCCAGCTCAGCAACAGCCCAAGATCTCTAACTCGTAAGGAAAAACTTCCCATCGTTTTGTAACATATAATACGGTGATCTTGAGGGTCAAAACACAATGCAGACCCAACAGCAATTAAAACGAATAGAACAACAAACTTTTCAGAAAACACAGGGACATTTTATAAAACACAACATTTTACAAAACACAGCATTTCAGACATGGTTACAAGGTACTCTCTGCTAGAAGAGTGTTTTTAGGCTTGTTAAGCAGAGAAGACAGACTGGCTGCAACTGGGCTGGTGTGCCACTAGTCCGTCACCCAGCCTGTCTGCTCTACCTAATGAGCTCAGAGACACTGCACTTGCGATGGTACATACAGTTAAATAGCCAATTCTTGTCTCTTTTGTGGTGTGATAGAGTATTGTATATGATTTTATAATTCAACAAAAAATAGACCACATATCCTCGAATGACCCAAACATTATAAAAAGTGACAAGTGAAACATTGCCTTTGTTTATATTTAATGGTAAAGCATAGGCACACACACACACACACAACCCCAGACGAAACTCTAGACAAAATAGTAGCTGCAACATCATTGGTGATATTGTTTTTACCTTGTGTTTGTGTGTGTGTGTGTGTGTGTGTGTGTGTGTGCAGGCATGGACTGGCTATCTGGCGTACCGGGCAATGCCCGGTGGGCCGACGCACATTTTTGGGCCGGCTTGTCATAATTTAATCAAAAAAGTTTATTACAAATCATTTCATGATGAGGTGATGGAGGTAACGTTAGCTCTATTAGCCTACATGTGGATGTATCAGTGGGTCGGGCAAACCCGACAAACCCAACCTGAATGGACCCGCGGGCTCAGGTCCGGTCAGGTTAACGTGGGGGAGCTGCAGACAATTCATGCCGGCCCGCGGGCCGGGTTGGGTTGTAATTCAGGCCCATTGAGAACTCTAATTACATGAGAATGATGAGCAATGGCGATTGATTAGTATCAATATTAATTGGTGTTGCATCCCAAAATCTGGCAGCCACGGCACCTTGTTCTCGGTCAAGGCCGAGAAGTGTTGGATGAGCAGCAAGTGTCCATCTTAGGCTCCATCATGGCATTTTAGATATTAAGGTTAAAGGTGTGTTGAAAGGCTGCATAGTAGTTTGAATTTGTCGCAACCCTCTATGCTGTGGTTACACATCTTTTAAAAAACTGATTTTAAAACTGCTAAATGATAAGTAAAAGCTTTGAAATTTAAGCACAAATGTGTAAAGTGTAAAGAAAGTATAAAAGTATTATTAGCAAAAGGTATGCCCACAATGAACAAGATGAGTAAGACAGTGTTAAATGCTTTTAAGGCATGGTTGCTTTGTATGAGTTCATAAAGCAGCCCTGTCTTTAGCCTGATATAACAATGTTTCAGCTTTTTAAAGGAGGGAGCACCTTTTATCCTGAAGAATTAGAATTGAGCTGCTATATCAGAGGATACAGAAATACAGAAAATACTTATTAGAGATGATTTCAATAAAAAAGGATAAAATAATCGATTGAACGACACAGAGCAGACAAAAGTGGTGGACATAACAAAAGACACTAAACCTCTGAGATTTAGGATGTTGATGATACATTACAGCTCTTTAACATTGCGTGGGGGTCGGGGACGGTGCCGAAGGAGTGGCAAACGGGTGTGGTGGTCCCTCTTTTTAAGAAGGGGGACCAGAGGGTGTGTGCCAATTACAGAGGTATCACACTACTCAGCCTGCCTGGGAAAGTCTACTCCAAGGTGCTGGAAAGGAGGATCCGGCCGATTGTCGAACCTCAGATTGAAGAGGAACAATGCGGATTCCGTCCTGGTCGTGGATCAACGGACTTACTCTGGCAGGGGTCTTGGAGGGGGCCTGGGAGTACAATCTCCCAGTCCACATGTGTTTTGTGGATCTGGAGAAGGCGTACGACCGGGTCCCCTGGGATGTTCTGTGGGAGGTGCTGCGGGAGT